>CM031237.1:256938316-257173993 GCA_018340775.1 Taxus wallichiana var. yunnanensis
GGTCTTCAGCACAAGAAGTGTTTATGAACATGCATTTCCTAGAACTACCATGTAAGGGTATTGACAAAACAATATGTGTTGCTTGTTGTGCAGACATCTGGTGCGAATTAAGCATTTCATTAGATAATTTTTGTATCATTTGGGCCGCATCAATGCACGATGTGTAGTGTTCTTTACGTATTCTTTTGAATGCTTTTGTGGTTGATCTATCGATTTTTGTCATGTACGAACTCACATAAGTTGCAGCTGCATATGCATTAAGGATAAACTGTGCATCTGTGTTCGCCTTCCATATTGGTGGCATTTTTTTGAAAAGGTATTGTTCCATACTTGTGATGGTTTTCTTTGCATGAATAGTGTTGGTCACTTGATAGTGCTTTGGATAGCTTGTATGTATTCAACTTCATTCATGTTCAAATCATCTAGAAACATATCAAAGGAGAATGAGCTGTCATAGCGTTTCTTTGCCAAAATTGAGAAAATGTGTTTTGCATTTTCGGATACCGATGGATAAGTGGTTTCTAGTGGTTCAAGTATTTGTGTTTGTTTTATTGGAGGCTAGGGGAAATTGTACCTGCATTTTTTTTACCTTTTTTGCAACTCTGTGTATGGTGATGTTCATGCAATTTCGCTACTTTAGGAGCAAAAGATTATGTGTTACAAGTTATGTAGGTGTCGACAAAGTGTGAAATGGAGGAGTTTTTGTCTTTTCCATATACAGGTGCATCTTTTGTCCATACCAACCAATGGCTATGGGCATTTCCCGGCTTTGAAATTCAGTAACCCAGAAATAGTCAACAATGTCTCCAAAGAATGTATTATCGTTACACAACAATTTTTTGAGTGCGTTTAGTCGATGTTTATAGTAGCGAGTACATGTGATTGGATCGTGTTTGATGTGAAAGTTTTTGTCATTATAATCATTAGGCTGTGGTTTTCCAATAGGAGAAGATTGCATATGTTGGTCATATAGGTTTGATAGAGCAAGTGAAAGGGGCTTCCAACAATGCTCAGCACTTGAAAAGGTCAAAAAAATGTTGGGGGTCCTAGTTGTCGTATCATGGCAAAAACATTTTTCTTTACTTGTTGCATGTAGTCTGGCGAAATCCGTATTTTTTTGAAGTCAATGTATCCAATATCATATTTCAATATTTTTTCTAGGTTGGGCTTGTATTTAACATCTTTTGCTAAGAGCTTTCTTCCTTTCAGTTGCCCTTTTCGAATCCGAACCCAAATGCATGCTCGCACTTGGGCAATAATGATCTTAATTGCTTTGAAAAATAAGTTGGCAATATGATAAGAAAATCACGATCAGTATGCAAGACTTCCCATTGAGCAATTTTGTGAAAAGAAATTGATTTCACAGCATTTGCGTGACGAGGTTCACCAAAAAAAAGAGTGGGAAAGTTCATTTCCTCTGAAAATTTATCTTGGAATATACCAAGTGGACGTTGAGCCTCTAGAGCAATTTGTATTAGCTTATCTTGCAGGTCAACAATGCATTGCGCATTTGTAAATCCATGGACTAAAGTATCACCGATATATTCGTTGTCACTTTCTTCGTCCGTATCACTATTGCTCGAAATTGTTTGATTGTCAAAGTCAACATCAGTAATTGATGGAAGGAATCGAATCCATTCTTTATTGACATGAACTTTTTCCATTCGGTACAAAGTTGTTTTGCAAAGTTGATGCAATGCTTTCATGATGGCATTAGGTCGCACATTTCCTGTATGAAAGGCATCTTTGTATTGCAAACGACGTTTGAGTTCGACAACAATAGTTTTTGTTTCTTCAACATGTCTTGGCAATGCTTTTTGTATTATATCCACATCGGAAGGCACGTTTATTATGGCTCCTTTCAAGGTGAATTGTGGTTTTCTATGTGTGCAATGCCTTATTTGTGCAAATGCTATTCTCATAGCAACTAGCCTCTCTTCAAGATCACTAAGAACTGCTACAGAAGCAATCTCGGAGTTCAATTCTATGCAAAAAGGCGATGCAAGTTTTGGCAATCTTCCATTTCTCAAACATCTGTAGCAATCAACACATATGTTTTTCTGTTCTTTTAATTTTTCGTCTTTACTCAGAGCAAAATATGTTTTTTTTTCTGGATCTTTAAACATAGTCATGTTGGACTTGAATTTCAATTGCTTACAAACCGACAACCATGTATTGGTGTATCATTAATTTTTTTTTGAAATTGTGTATATAAATATTAGATTTTGATTGCTTGTTTCCGTTTTGGCGAATTTCAATTTTAAGACAACGAAGTGAAATTCTAGAGTGGTTTATCACTTTTATTTTTTGGTCATTGGAGTGTTTTGAAGTTTGTGAGCATTTACTACTTTTTTGGGTTCGTATTTCATGTTTCATCTTGCGCAAAGAATTGGTTAATTGTGATCTTTGTGTCTTCTCATGCAAAAAGGAATTACAAGTAGTCAACGTAGTTGGCGATGCTTGAATCAAACCTTCATAATGAGAATGACCTTCATTTGAAAAAAAGTACAAAAGATTGTATGTGGTTGCTGGTTTTGATAAACCAGAATACACTTCGACAATGGTAATGGTTTGTGCATCCCATACTTGTATTTTTACATTAAAAATGATCGACAACCATTGTAAGCAAAATTGATTTCCTTCAATTCTTCCATTGTTATAGGGAATGGCGATGTTTATAATAAAGCCTTGCCAATTTGCAATGTGCGGTATGTTTTCAATTATAGTAATGTCAAGGTAATTTTGCAAGCAAGACAAAGCATGCAAATTCTGGGACAAATATGCATTGCAAAAAGACTGTGCAACATATCACCTCAGGCAATGAATGTCAAATTCATGATTGCATAATTGACAAATAGAGTCGAATAGGCTTTCACCACAGTTTAAAGTAGCATGTTTTATTCTGTGCAGGCCTGCATTCTCTAGACTATGGTCAACATTGTTCCAATTAGTCTTAAGTGCAATACAAGAATCTGAAATCGTGTTTCTTTCAAGTGCAACAGAGGAGCCAGTTTTTTTTTCCAATACAATGGCTCATAATGGCCGCAACTAGGATTTGCATCATGAAACAATACACAGAATGGAAGCAGATGGCTTTGTGCATTGAATTGGAAATAGTTATTACCTGTTGTTTTCGACCAGACCCATATTGGTATGTTAAGCCATTTTGCCAACCAGTTTATACAGAAGTTGTCGCCCCATAGACCAATCTCGGTTGCATTTGCAATGGGCATTGCTGAAAGTCGCATTCGACGGAAATATGTTTGCGCATCGTGGATATGATGCAGAGCGTAAAGGGTGTCATGATCTAGTTCCAGATGGAGCGATTTAAAAGCATCTGCATCGCCTCTATGCAAAGAATGTAAGAAGTGGTCTATGATTCCAGTTCGGAGTTCAATAGAGGTATAACGAAAGTGTAACAAAACAACAAATGTATCAAATAAGCAATCGCCCACGTTATACTTGAATGCAATGTCTCTAAAAAGGTTATGTTTTTTAGCATGTCATCAATGTGAGCTGGTTTCTTTTTCGCAGGGACATAGCCTTCTACAGAAATGCACATGGCAGCCATAGTTTTATTTTTGGTTTTGTTCAGTCCAATAGCGAAAAAAGTAGCAACAGGAGAGCAAGAATTCCCATAGCATGAAAGAGAATTCCAAACAATGAAAGCACACATTGTCAAGGGAAAAAGATATAGCATGCCATACCTACAACGTATGTCTGTTGAGTTCAACTTTGAAAGCCCGGATTATGGCAACAGAGAAGGGGTTTCACACACTGATGTTCGCTACACTATTCACTTTATGAATATGCTGCCTCCCTGCAAAAAAAAATGCACACATCAACTTCGATGTTGCAGAGACACATGAAAAGAACTAAATGCACATGATACTAAACCGATTCTGATTGCCTAAAGAAAATGTTGGTTGCCCAGCTGCATTTTGCACTTCACATAGTTTTCAGAGCAGATGAAAAATCAGCAGAAACCACCTCAGGTTGTTCTGCTATGGAAAGACATGAAGACATGGATTCCTCTCATAAAGCATTTCTTTTTTTTGCTTTAAGCGAAAACGAGAAGCCTACTTGCATGAACGTATTATATACCTTCAATAAGATGTTTTGGGAGAAATTTCCATTTGTTCAAGTTGGCAGTCAAGGAATAAGCCTTACTGTTTATTAACATATATGGTATAATTGTTTCAAACGAATAGAATTCAGCAAAAACAAAAAATGTATAGATATTATCTTCTGTTTCGAAAATTAGTTTAGTAACTATAAACTTTGTGAACTAGGTTAAGAGTCTGATTGGGAAGTTGACCAAAAAGGAGGTGTTTTGTGAAGACAATGATGGCGTATGGAACTAAAAGCACCTAACTTGAAGATTGGAGTTGAAGTGCAGAAAACTGAAATTACAACATAGAAAATTGAAGTAATCTAAATTACATAGGTAAGGTTTTATTTGAAGGAGGTGAAATTTTGCACAACGATGCTAAACTCATGACCCCGAATTACAGTTTTGATTGGTAAACATCTACTTTAAGAATATATAAGACCCACATAACAATCTGTCCACACATATTGCATGAATGTTGATCGGTTTTCTTTTCTCTCATACTAAAATGTATATTTTTACTTTCATCACAGTAGTTTTAAAAATCCATGAATGTCTATAAGCAATCCACGATTCGCTGCGAAAAAGACATTAGCACTAACGATCACATAGTTGCTAGCACAAGTAAAATACAACAAGCAAGAAGGAATCTAATCATGAACATGTTCATCCCCTTAGCTACAATGGCATTGCAGAATGAGGAAACGATATATTCATTACAAAAACATTTGCATAGACAAGGTAGAAGTAGAGAGTTCTGGTTTTCAGTGAGTGCTATAATAGGCGTTAAGTGATGTAGATAACACACAGTCTTGAATGTAATAGCATATAGTATTACAACTTTATGATGATAAGCTCGGCTATTTGGATTTTTTATCCATTGCAAACGTATTGTTAGAGGGTATTGCATTTTATGGCCATCTCAAACTCTTACAACATATAATGTCCAAGTAAACAAATACCATCCCAGATAGTGGGTAGATATTGTAGTAATAGTTCAATATTGTAGTGACAGATCAAGCAACAGGAGCTTGCAAATAACTTCTTTGATATAAGTCAATATTGTAGTAATAGATTAAGGAAAAGCATCTTGGGACACCTTCCACTGTGTTTGTCTCTCCTTAGCAACCACTGTTGGGACTTGGATCAAATCTCAATCACCATAAAGAGATGACATAGTATTAAAACAGACCAGAACCAACAAGCAGAAAGTGAAGCAGATAAGCCCCAAACTGCATAACTATGTTGGAAGATGTATCTAACCTAAAAATGGAAAGAAGCAGGGGAGTATAATCAACAAGCTTGAGGCTACAGACTGCCAATTCCAAACCAAGGCAGAGGGCTAGGAAACATTGACCATTGTATGTAGAGAAGGCGCCGAAGAAATAAAGAATAAAATGGTTGCAGGAAACTGCCACGCACACAATGACCTACAGACTGCCCCAGAATGCCAAGCATTGTCATGGGAAGGTCCAAGGTTTGAGCCCTAACTGCCCAGTGGAAAATAAGAAAACAGACATAAGTTAACAACCCTAAGAAGGAAGGCCATGCTTTTACTTAATTTAAGTTTTTTAGCTACACAGTTTATGTACTAACGCTTCTTTCTTATATATGTTATGGTTTGCATTAAAGACATGTCTTTAGGACACCTTTATTTCTATTCTGCAAAAAAAGGCTTTCTACACATTTCCGCCATAAAGTTACCCGATTAAGTATTCCAGAGCTCGTCTTAGAACAGCTTATTGTTTGGGGCAGAAAGTAAGGTTGTAATGAGTGCTGGAAGGACACCATACTCGCTCTTGGAAAGGAAAAACATGCGACATGCTTTCTTAAATGCAGAGGAATACTCGGGCGGACTGCATGTTCCCAAATATGCATTGCATTCGCCATTACACCCAATCACCTCGTCTTTCTCTAACACCTGTAAATTTGTGGGGCAAACAGCGGCTACATAAGCACCGCAGACCCAAAAAAAATGAATAAATATGAAAGGGTAAATTTGACTCGGGCAAAATACGGAAGAAATATAAAAGCCGTATTCATGACTCCAGGGAAATACAGAAGGGAGGTTGGTATTGTGCGCACATGTGTACATTTAAATTATTGAATAATAGGAGGGGTGCTTGACTGTGAGCAGGAAACTACATTGATGAGCATTGACTGTGCCGAATACTATTTTTGGGATTCAATTTGACAGTTCTTTACCTGTATTTTTGTGTTATTGGTTGATTTTTTTTATGTCACTTTGTTTTTTAACCTACAAATTTGAAGAATAACCGTCTTTTTCTCCATGTGGGAAATAAAAAAAACAGCGGTAGGCAGTGGTTTCTTCTGGGAAACAAGTGAACCCGTCAGATACAGATACAGATCCAGATCAATCAATTTGTATATGGTAAAATGAGGAAATATTAGGGTTACAGATTTGTGTCCGTGCGCAGCCTGATTTAACCCATGATGGTGTTGATTTTAGGACAGCTCCGCACAGGAGGCAAGCAGAAGCAGAGTCTTCGTCCAAGCCCATAGCCCATTCGCTCTCTGTAGCGAATGCACAACTGTTTTTTTCTTTTAAGAATTATGAAGTAATCCAAAGAACTTTAAAATCAATAATAATGATTCATTAAAAACGCGCAAATCCTATAAAATGGAAATATCTACTCCGTTTACAGCCCCATTCGAATTATAATTATTACTCTTGTGATGATGATGGTTGTGTTGCTGGTGGCGGTGGTCCTCCCGCTCCTGTTCCCGCTCCTGCCCCTCTGTCACTACTTCGATCTCAGACGCCATTTTTCTTTTCTGTGTTACCCTTTCATCTTGTTATCTTGTAAAGGGATATATTTTTACTGGCCAAGATGTGAATCAATGTCAGTGCCAGCGTTCAGACGGGATGGGGCAAAATAAAAGGTTAATGAAATCCCTGTTAATGCATTTAAATGGCCGTATGAGTTGAGAAATGCAGGCGACTAAGGTTCAGAACCAAGCCGGCCCGTCGCGAAAAATATCGAAGCCTTGGAGTGAGAAAAAATGACTGAGAACCTAATGTTCGAATTATAACAGTGTCCACTTTATTGGGCTTGCGCTTCCACATACTCTCAATAATGGATGACGGCAGGAAAATTTTGAGGAAAAATAAAAAATATATATACAGGAGAAGAATATAATCTGTTTGTGTGAAAACATGACAATGTAAAACATATTTCATCTGCGGTTCAATATTTTGTCCCTCGAATAAAACACAAGACGGTCTTTTACAAGCGGCCCAGCAATGGCGAAAGTTGAAAGCGTAGGTGCAGGGTTCGAATCGCACCAGCGACAACGCTTCCCCTCAGTGGCGACTTTATCATACTGGTGTCACGACTGCGAGAAGGAAGTTGCCGCGGCAAGGGAGGTAGCAGGCACACTTGTTTGCACCGTATGTAAAAAGAGGCTGGGTGAAACCCCCGACCTTTGGGCCGATGTTGAACCCATGACCTTAGGTCGTATGGAGGAACCGAGGATTAGGGTCTCCGATGACGATTTCGAAGTCGAACAGGAACCTAGGGTTCGGGTCTCTCGGTTCTGCGATTCCAATAGTCACGCAGAGCTGTTTGGGTGAAATTTGAACGAACGATTTGCCGAGTTCGAAATGGACACATTGGGTCGAGGCTTGGACGAGATAGAACATGGAAATTCAGACCATGGAGTCGTCGAACTCGATCCTATTGTCGACTCCATGGCAAGGATTGATCTGATACGCACGTTGGGTCAAAACTCGGAAGAGGTAGATAGTGAAAATTCAGAGCCTGGAATCGTCAATCTCGACCCCAGTGACTCCAGGGTAAGGTTTGACCTCATAGACTGGAACCCTCTGATAGTTGATTCGGACTCCTATTCAGACTGATTATTAATTTGATGGTTAATAAGGTTGCATTCAAGGTTATGATTCACTCGATTATTTTTCATTTTGCACATCAAATTCTGTTGCATATGGGGGCAGGGGCGAGAGCAAAAAGAAACTGTTGCAAACCAATAAAAACAATAAAATGAAGAACAACTGTAACAGAACAATAATATGCTGCCAGTGCAAAGGGAAAAAAAACACAGCAAAGCACAGGAAAACGAATTCTTACCAAGGTAAAACAGTCTCCAATCTGCCAGATCTATTCACCACACCAGAGTTATCAGCCCAATGTCGTTTACACTCACCTCAGAGTCACAGATTCATATAAACAACTGGCATCCACTAAAAATAAATGTCATAAATAAGATTTATTCCTGTCAGATGGTGTAATCATGATATTAATGACATTTATTGTCTTTTCTAATGTTCACACTATGCATAGGAAAAAATTTCAGAAAATCATAATTTTTTAATGTAAAAAATCAAAAAGGCCTATAAAATTAATTCAACCAATCAGGAAATTGCAATAATTGTTTAAAAATGAATAAATAAATAAAAATTATAGAAAACTATACAATAGATATATGAAGTGCCACTTGGAATTTTGCAATTGGCTTCTTCATACAAATGAAATGATTTTTTTGGTGCCTATAAGACCTGCCTACGGCAGGATAATAAAGTGTGCACAATTAAGTCTCACGAGTAACCATTCACAACATGAGTTTAAAAAAAGGTGGCCTTTTAAATAAAGTAAAGTTTTAATTAAAGTGAACTTTAATTTTATATAAAGTTCTTTAAAAACTCTACGTAGCCTTTTTAATAAAAGGCCAATTTTTTTAAAATGTGCTTTTTTAATTAGTTAGATTTAAACTAATTTTAGATCTAATTAAACTATTTAAAGGTACCTTTCTCTAATTTAATTGGTTTTTAAGTAAAAATTTAAAAACTAATTACTTTTTTAAGAGCTTTATTATTTTAGGTATCTAATTTCTCTTAAGCTCTTAGATTAGTAGAAATTTAAAATAGTCAATTATCTAATGTTATTATTGATTTTGTCCTTTTATCTTCTAAAATTAAGTTAATTGGACGTTTCCAAAAGGTCGATTTCTTAGCGTTATTGGCTATTTTTTCTCTAATCGTGCACTGAAGTGTGTTGCAACATTTCTAGCCTTTTTTAACCTTCTGGGAACCTTCACTGCATCCTGGAGGTCATCTAGACTCATCTTGAGTTCGTTTAAAACATTGTATATTACCCTTATTATTGCTTGCGACTAGTGAGTGCATCCGCCACAATTTGCAGCAAGGGGGTATCCTTTGCGAACGTGAGACGCTTTTTCTCACAACCAGGATTTGATTTCACCTCCTTCCTAGTTTTTTTGAAATTTGTGCTTGTGTACGGTGTCACTTTGCTGCGCTCCACGAAACATGATTGTGGTCTCCTCTCTTGCGCATTATTACGCTAATTGCAAGGTGAGTTACCAACTATTTCAAGACGCACACTTGGACCCGATTGTATTCAACGCACTAAACTATAAAGTGCCGAAAGTAGGGGTTATTATATTGTCCTAGGTGGTTGTGTTTCTTTTCTGCATTCCTTCTCTATGGATGCAATTTCATTCATTTGCTTATGTCATTCAACTTATTCGAATGGAGATCAAAAATGATTATGAAACTAAGGGTAAAGGGTTATTCCGCATCACCATGGGAACTGATACTGAACCAGACAACGACCCTGAAAAATCTAAGTGGTTAAACCATAGTGATGAAGCTTTAGGTCTTCTTTGCATGTCTATTTCTCCTGACTTGCTCTTCCACATTGAGTCATCTGAAACACCTAAATCTACGTGGGAAATGTTGGATGAAATTTTTGGACAACAAGATGACATGAGAGTGCATGAGTTAGAAAACAAACTACTAGGGTTAAATCCTAGTGATTTTGAAAACCTACAAGCATACTTCTCTAAGTTTGTCCACACTAGATTGTTGTTAAAGGAATGTAAAGTAGAGAAGAAAGATTCTCAACTGATCTTGTCGATTCTCTCTAAGTTAGGTCCTGAATATTTTGTCTTTGTGTCAACTTTTTACGCTACAAAAGCTACCTTGGGAAAGGATTGGAATATTCCCTCCTTTGAATGTTTTTCGTCCCAACTCATTCGAGAACAGGAAAAACTCATTCAAATGGGGTCTCTCAAGTCTAACTCTCATGCCCTTGTAACAAGTACTAGTAAGGAAAAGAATAGTGAAAAGAAGAAAGAAAAAAAGGATCAACCTAAGAAAGAAATCAAGACCAATACTAAAAATAACATGAATACTTCGACTACTGGCAGCCTAGAGCACAGAAAGACAAGTATTTGTTATCCTATTGCAAGAAGCCACGGTCATAAAGAGCATCTATGTATGAGAAAACAAATTGATCACCTTACTCAATTACTTGAGAAAAATAAAATAGGTGTTCCTACGTCTGCTATCAAACAAAATGCTCACGAAGGTCGAGTCTTCCACTACTGAAGGTTCTAAATATGATAAGAAGAAAGGAAATGACCTTGTAGCCAAAGTTACTCCTTCATCAACGTGGATTATAGATTCTAGTGCCTCACACCACATGGGTTCTTCACATGTTGTGTTCTCCAACATCAAACCTTGTGGAATGTCCCAAATCACTATGGATAATGACACGACAATGTCGGGGTTTACGGTAGTGGATCGGTAGAGATAGATGGGGAACATTCAACCAAGTGTTGAGTGTTCCCGATCTATCTACCAATCTCCTATCGGTTTACAAACTACTCACCTTGGTGAAGGAATACGAGTGGAATTGGTCCTAACTCGGTGATTATTTGTGAGTTTAACGATGACACTACAGTGGTTGAGGGAAAGGTAGATCACCGTTCATGATTATATACTTTTTCCCACTTTACTTCTGATTCTACGACCACTTCCTTGCTCACTCATGCAAATGAGGTTAGTAAGCTATGACATGAGTGATTCAGACATCTAAATTATCACTACCTTAAACAATTGAGCCAAAATGAAATGGTCAATGGGTTACCCCGTGTCAAGTTTTCTAAGGGTATTTGTGAGGGTTGTACCCTTGGAAAGCATCTTGAAAAAAACTGTGACAAAGGAAAATCCTAGAGAGCTACTCATCCCTTGGATCTTGTTCATAGTGATATTTCTAGTCCATTTCCATCTCCTTCATTTACTAGAGATCTTTATGTGCTAACCTTCATTGATGACTATTCGCGATATACTTGGGTATATTTTCTTAAACTTAAGTCCAAGTCTTTGAACATTTTCAGGACTTTAAGGATCTTGGCCGAGAAACAGAGGAATGGTCTATCAGGTTCTTCGAACCAACAATAGAGGTGAATATGTAAACAATAGGTTCATGGATTTCTATACTTCTGAAGGGATCTCTTTGCAACATATAGTTGATTATAGCCCTTCACAAAATGGAGTTGCAGAAAGAAAGAACCATACTCTTAAGGAGATGACCACTTGTATGGTTCACTCAAGTCTCTTCCTCCATAGTATTGGGCGAAACAATGAATTGTGCAAATTACATTAAGAACTATATTTCACACAAGTAAGAAGAGGGATGACACCCTTTGAAGCCTAGTTTGGATGCAAGCCTCGATGTTGAGCACTTTCGAGTCTTCGATCCAAGGCTATGGCTCGATTCCCAAGAATAATCAAAGGCCTTAGAACCACAATCCAAACCTTGTATCTTTGTAGGGTATCCAGATGGTGTGAAAGGATATCGATTATTGAATCCTACTTCTCATGAGCTATATATTGAGAGAAGTGTTAAGTTTGATGAGTCTTCTTCGAATTCTACTTCTCCACCTATTAAGGTTCTTCAGCTCGTTGATTCAGATTCTGACTCATCAGATGATGATGTTGTTGAGCGTGCTCCTCTTCCCGATCCTCTTGACCATTAGACCTCTAAGTCTTTTAATTTTGATAGTATTAATGAAGAGGACTATGTCCCTTCTCACTCAAGTGAAGAATCTTCCGACTCTAAGCCTGATCCTCCTGGTCCTCTTTGGGCTAGGAAAAATTTACAAAGTGTCAAGATTTAGTTGAGATACTTTGGATATGAGACGTACTCACTCGCATTTCATCACCCCACTCTTTCTTTGCCTCCGATTCTAATCCACAGCCTTTCCGGGAGGCTTCCGGTATTCCCGAGTGGGACTCTGCCATGGATGAGGAGTATTCTCTCTCTTGAAAGAATGATACTTGGGATCTCACCCCTCTTACGAAAGGAAGAAAAATCATTCTGTAAGTGGGTGTTCCGAACAAAGTATGGAGTAGATGGAGATGTCCAAAAGTTTAAAGTGTGATTAGTAGCTAAGGGTTTCTCCCAGGATAGGTGGGGTTGATTATACTTTGAAACCTTTTCTCCAGCTATTGAGATGAATTCTATTCGACTAACCCTAGCCATCACACAACAAAAAAAATGGAAATTCCATCAAATGGATGGTAAGAGTGCCTTCCTTCATGGTGACCTAGAGGAAGAGATATATATGGAATAACCTCCAGTTATGTCCAA
Organism: Taxus wallichiana var. yunnanensis; assembly: GCA_018340775.1. NCBI lineage: Eukaryota > Viridiplantae > Streptophyta > Pinopsida > Cupressales > Taxaceae > Taxus > Taxus wallichiana. The sequence continues at coordinate 256,950,863 of CM031237.1, forward strand.
GATCCTTCCTCGTTTGTAAGTTAAAGAAGTCTCTTTATGGCCTTAAACAAGCCCTCGGGCTTGGTATGCCAAGATGGACTCCTTACTTACATTAGGGTTTAGTGAGGTGTCACTCGATCCAAATGTTTATATTCTACAAGAAGATGAATCCATACTCATTCTTGTTCTCTATATTGATGACTTGTTGATCACATGAAGCTCTTACGCTATTATTGATTCTATGAAGATCACCTTGGCTAAGAGGTTTTCCATGACTAACTTAGGTCTCGCTTCATTACTTCCTTGGGATCCATTTCACAATATGACTTGGGAATTTTGATTTAGCAACCTAAGTATGCTCTTGATTTGCTAGCTCATTTTTAGATGTTCGATTGCAAGTCTTCCTTACTCATTTTCTTTCCGGGGTTAAATTGGTTTCATATTGCTCTACTCCCTTAGTTGATGGTACTCTTTATTGAAAGTTGGTTGGGAGCTTGATTTACTTGACTCACACTCGACCGGATTTATCGTATGATGTTAAGACCATGTCCAAATTCATGCAGAGCCACATGAGCTATATTGGAAAGAAGCCAAATGGATCCTTCATTACATTCGTGGCACCTATACTCGATGGCATTCACTATCACTGAGGAGTAGATATTGACTTGATTGGGTTCACAGATTCTGATTGGGCCTGGTGACTTAGATCATCGAAATCTACTTTTGGCTATATTTTATCTCTTGTTCAGTCCTATTAGTTGGTCTAACAAGAAGCGTAATGCAATTGGGATATCATCTACAGAGGTAGCATACAAAGGAGCAGCTTAACACCCCACAAAAGTTATTTGGCTTGTGGTATTCGACAGAGTTTGTATCCACTTTCGGTGGCCTACCATTATCTATTGTGATAACACGAGCACTATCTCAATTTGTAGAAATCTAGTTCAGCATCAGTAGACGAAGCACATTGAGATCCATATGCACTTCATACAAGACCTTATTCATGATGGTATCATCGACATCCAATACATTCAGATAGCTGATCAGATTGTAGATTTATTTACCAAGCCCTTCACTGAGATGAAGTTTCTTCACTTACGCAGTCTCTTTTTGGGGTGAGGTCTTCTGCAGCTACTCATCTTCTTCAAGATATGTATTCATTCTCTTCTTCTTCTTCTAGGAAGATGTTGTTTATATATGGAAACCTTATCGTGCCTTTTAGTTGTTATGCCCCATCGACACATCTTTCTTAGTTGTTTAAGATTGTATTCTCTTTCTATTTGACTCATCATAAATTTCCGCTACCCTGACTTTGATGAAGGGGGTGTTGTTGTGTGGTATCTCCTATGTGTCCTCCACTCACATATGGAGGGTCATCTCACATGGGCTAGGTTTAGGGTTTTCTATTGAGTCATGCATTTGGGTTACTCAACACCCTATATGTACCCTTTCACTTCTGATTTATGAGCATGTCAAGACACTCCATTGTCTTTCCTCTATGTGCAAGCTTTGTTTTTGTTGAGAAATTTCTTCCATTGTTGATTGATTCTTCCTTGCAATTACGCTTGGAGCCATTAAGATTCCATTGAGTGCAACTACATTGTGTTACATGGTTTCCGATTTGATTCTCACAAACTCTTTTAGGAACTCCATTAGGGTTTAGCTTTTTAAGTGGGCAATAAGTTAAAGCTATATCATCATGAAAGTGAGTTGTCCCTCATCCCGTACTATAGGTTTGTTTTTTTCCACTTTTTCCTGTTGTGTGTTCTATTTTTCCCCTTTTCTCGTTGTGTCTTTGGTTTTCCTTTCTATTGTGTGTGGTTTTTTTTGTCAGGTGTCCCCCTCTTCCTTCTTCCTTTCCCTCGTCAGTACATGACATGACTGCAAGGCCCAATGGATAAGGCACTAGTCAATGTTATATGTTTTGAAACTTGTGATTCTAGATCCTCATGCCATGTCTTCACCCTACTCAATCCATGCCATGTCCCCAAGCTAGAGCCAGTTGTTGTCCCCCTCAAAATTTCCTTCATTTTCCAAGTCTAGACCTAAAATTTTGAGTTGGTACCCTTTGAAAAATGGTCAAAATAGAGTATTTTAAAATCTGGCACTTTCCAAGGGCTCAAAGATTCTTGGAAATACCTCCATCAGATGGGAAATTTCTTCCCCTTTCCAAAAAGGTAAATAAGTTGTTCTAACTCCTTGTATTTTGCAAGATATGGCTCAACTGGACCTAAGTTGGTATTTTTGCCAAAAGGCGGGCATGTGGAGGTCGAGGGGATTTCTTTGCCACTTTGTCCTTTTTCGAGAAAAAGTGAAATTGGTGTTAGTAGACCTGCGAGCCCATGTGGAGAGGTGAAAAGAATGAATAATAAGGCCCGTAACCAATCAAATGCGACATGTGTCAAAGTGGAGGTATGGGTAAGCGGAATACTTTGGGACTTTAAGTCTTTTTGTCTAAGAAGTTAAAAGGGATGAATCAACCAATGGCTCCACAAATTTCTAGTCAAATGGTGCCATGTATTCATATTGAAAAGTAAAATTAGGAGACAAACCTTCGGTAGGACTTTGAGTTTTTAGCCCTTGTGGTTAAAAGCGTAAAGGTTAAATTTCATGACCTATAGCCAACCAGAGATGCCACGTGCTCATGAAAGCGTTGAAAATTCAACACGAGGATGGGGGTTGGTGGAGGTTTTTATGATTTTGAGCCTTTTCCACCAAAAGGTTAAAATGTTCTAAATTGAGCCGTGACCCCATCGCCTACCAAAAGGTGCCACGTGTCCATGTTGAAAAGTCAAACCGGGCAGGCGGCCAAAAAGTGAAAAATTGCCAAATTTTTTGGAAAGTTGTAAAATTCAAAAGGGCATTCCCCGCACCCACTCCAATCACTTCCTACCACATGGGTGGATCAAATTCAAAGTCACAAAAGGTAAATCAAGTGGTCTATATTTAAACTAGTGAAGAATGTAAAGGTTTTAATCATGTTTTCTGGGTTTTTTCCCTGCCATGGCGTTTCTCACAAATCAAGAATTCAAAACACCCAAATGATTAGATTTGGTCAGAACCACTTCTTGGTCATTCAAGAAAGTTGTAACCACCTCTGGTGGGCTATTTCATGAGCTCTATAATCCATCAGTATGGGTTAGCAATCATTTTTGTGAATCGAATGCTTGGCACAAACAGAGAGAAGGAAAAATTATTATTAATCTTCTTCCATTCTTCCCCTTTGTAAATTTTCTTCATTTCCCCCTCATTTTACGAATTCTACTCTAGCTTCAATAAGAAAAGAAGGAATTTTATGTCCTTTGACGGAGGAATTCATTGGTACTTGGTGACCAATGAATTTTATTCATCTTATAGCTAGGATTTTGCAGATTTGTCTTTCTTCTTATATCTAATGCATGTAATGAACTTTCTAATCAATGTGTGTGAATTTGATATCCCACCCACAACATTGATATTCTCATATCCATTCCCACTCCCTTTCCAACTCTCAAATCAATTTCTTCCCTAGCAAGAAATTGCAAGCTTTCGACGTGGCCAATGGAGTGCCCTCGTGGATCTCTTGTTGAAAAACCACCATTGAAATTCTCTTTTCACGCACATGCAAACACGATAGCTGCACCATTCAAGTAGAGGGACTTAGATTCCCATAGTTTTGGTTGGAAACCCACAAATTTTCCTCCAACAGGGATGAAAGATCAAAAGTAGAAATAGAAAACAAAGCAATATGGCCAAAGACATGGGTTTAATTAATACTCTTTTCCACTCAAGAACCATATGAATAGTAGTATGTGACCAGGACTAAATAATTACCCAAAGTGCGTGATTTTGTGTCTACATTTTCCCCCACTTTATTTTGGTGAGCATAATGTTTAGTAACATAAATTAGATAGAGATGCACACCTTATATCCATGTAGAGTGATGTAGAAACACACCGAGGGACTAGCCAAAGTGTGGAGTGACCAAAAAGGTGGAGCATGGAGACTAAAGATATAAAAGTGTAAAAAGTGATGAGAGTGAATCTAGGGTGAAAACGTGTGTGTAGATGTAAATGTGTGTGATGTACCTACATGTTAGTGTGATGTGAGTGATGTCGAGTGATGTTATTGTTGTTTTTTATTATTTTCTTTCCATATGGACAAACCTATAAAGGAGAAGATGATCAAGTAGTCAAAAATGCATGTGTATGTGTAAAATTATGTGTAAAGATGCATCTACATATAAAAGGTATGTAATGAAAGTATGAAAATGAAAAAGGAACATGTGCACCTAATCCATGATGAGAGAAGGGGTGTAGAAAGGATCCTATAAATGTCGATGAAGTGAAATTTTTTGGACGATCTCACACCACTTTCTGAAGAAGTGTAGGGAGGAAAAGTTAGATGTATCCTCCAAACTGTAACTACTTCATGAGAGTGAAGATATCTTTGTATTGTCTAGTTTTTTTGGTGATCCGACACCACTAGCCGAAGTAGTGTAGAGAGGAAGGTCTGATTTATCCTCTAACCTATAATTGTCTTGTCGAAAATGCTAAGGACAATCTAACTCAGAAAATTCATTGTGTTTGGAGTTAATAGACCTGGATCAACCCACTTGTCAGTATAACCCATTATGTCATGGATGAAAACTGAAAAATAAATTGTAACGGTACTATGTTGTGTAGTGTGTATAAACTCAAAGGAGTCCCCCTCTTTGAGGGTTCATGCAACATCATGATAGTAGGATATGGCCCAAAAGAGGACTAGGTGTGAAAATAGTGCCTGCAGGGGAAGGTGATGTGCTTGGTAGAAACCAAGGCACATGCAAACAAGTGGCTATTAAACAAATGTTACTATGAACACACATACATGTAGAGAACAAGTATAAGATACCAAAACAATGTGTAAGCTAAGATGCAAGTAAACACCAAAGAAACCAACATAGGCTACAAAAAGTGGGATGCAAACATGGGACACCACTCAAGGTGATGAAAGACATGCAAGGCCATAGTGGAAGCAAACAAACAAGCAAGTGTGCATACAAAATAAAGGGCAAGGCTCACATACGATAGAAAACAATGATAAGAAAGTACAAACAAACAAATATCCATGGTAACAAGTAATCCTGTAAAACAAATGATGCACATGGAACACCCTTTAAAATGTTAGAAAGATAACCCATTTTTCAAAAGCATGTATAACTAAAGAATGTAAAGTGTTAAGTATAACATGAAACACTAGCATGTGTAGTGTGCAAAAGGTGGATGCACCAAGGAGGCTATGGGACTGGTAGTGTGCTAAACATCCATGTAGCATGTAGAAGCCCTATATATGTGATCAAAACTATAAAAAAAGTGAACGATCATGTGTGTATGGTAAATATAATGACATACAAGAAATCTATCTAGCATGTGTAATAAATCAAACATGCACAAGAAAATGTAAGCAAAAGTAAATGCGACCAAGATATGCAACATGTTGTGGATGGATTAAATGGAATGCATAAGGGATTATAGGAGGCTGCGTGCCCCGATTGAATGAAAGTGTATGCGGTGAGGTTCATTTTTATGCCCCTCGGTAGTCAAGAATGAACCGTAAAATAGAGTATGTCATCAGGAAATGGTTGAAGCTATGTGGTGTGTGTTTCACGCGGTGGTGAATGTGTAGTGATGACATGCAACATACAGATGAAGTTTGCATGACGTTGTAGCCTAATCTTATATCATGAAAAGATGGTTGAAGGAATTATCATTTAGCCTAAAGCATATATCACTAAATGATGACTAGGATATGGGATGATGATGCAAGAGTAAGTGATGATGTAGCCTATGGTGAATATCACTATAAGTTGAATGAAAGGAGTGGTGATGTAGCCTATGGTGTATACCACTAAAAGATGATGAAATAGGTGATGACTGAGCCTATAGCATATGTCACTAATGTCACATGATAGAAGGTTGAATGATGAATACTCGAATGTGATGAGGTACATTTTATTTGGAAACCCTCAGTAGTCAGGTATGGACCAAGGAACTAGAGTGTGTCATCGGGTATTCAATGCAGAGTGGAGACCAGGTTGAATAGGAGGAAATCATCACACGAGGGACTTAGAAAATACGATTCGAGTTGTTTGGCTAGACTAGGGTGCCCGGAGAAGGATATGGGCACCTAGGACCCCCTGGTATCGATCTCTGGGTGCCCTGGTCTGCGTAAATGACCAGGAAACCTCCTCTGAGGTGTTGCTAAATGTTTGCCTATGTTTTTTTCCTATTGCATGGATATCGTACCAAGTTCATTGATGTCTCTGTAAACTGCAATAAAGGAATCACCTACATAATCCCAGACATAAGCATCAAAACCCTACAAACAAATATGCATATGAAGGGGTCGATCTGTCCTTAGCAGGCCACAATGGTGGACTTACTAACTTATTTTTGTACTAAATATTAGACCCAATGTAGTTCTAGGTGTGTTTGTGTGTGTGCAAAAATGTGCCATAGGTGCTCTTGTATCGTCCACACTTTATTAATAGCGATAAATAACTAGATGTAGAATGTAAGTAAATGATGCACCCTGGACCCCCTAGTATCGAGATCTAGGTGCCTTGGTCTATGTAAATGACTAGGAAACCTCCTCTAAGGTGTCGAATGTTGGCCTATGTTTTTTCCTATCGCATGGATGTCGTACCAAGTTCATTGATGTCTCTGTAAACCTACAATAAAGGAATCACCTACATAATCCCAAACAAAGCATCAAAACCCTACAAAAAAATATGCATATGAAGGGGTTAGACTATCCTTAAGCAACCCACAATGGTGGACTTACTAACTAAGTGTTGTACTTAAATATTAGACCCAATGTAGTTCTAGGTGTGTTTGTGTGTGTGCAGAAAATGTGCCCTAGGTGCTCTTGTATCAGTCACACTTTATTAATAGTGATAAATAACTAGATGTAGAATTTAAGTAAATGGTGCATGGAATAGAATAAAATTCCCTCCTATGAAGTTTGATGCGATGAACCATCGTATGTCCCTTTTGATGGAGCTAGATGGATACAAATGTAGCAATAGAAACCTTTGATGGATGTGTAGCCTTAGGTGGTGATAATAAGTGCTTAGTGTTTGGTCCTCGTTATTGTCTCATAAATTTATATTGATATGGTTCTCTTGTTCTAATTTTGTAATTAACCCCAAAACATCGACCACCAAATATATAAGAAGTTAAAATAGTTAGAAAGTTCCCAAAAGGTGAGAGTAAATTGTAAAGAGGATCAAGGCACCTAGAGGGGACCATGGCACTTGGGCACCAGGTCTGGTTGGCGCCCAAGTGAAATAGGAAAAATGTGGTATGAAAATATAGACTGGTCAAGTATGGGTACAATATCAAAAGTAGCAACATAAAACAAAGCAAGATGGCCAAAGACATGGTTTAATTAGTACTCTTTTTCACTCAAGAACCATATGAATAGTAGTATGAGATCGGGACTAAATAATTACCCTAAGTTCCCGATTTTGTGTCTACATTTTCTCCCACTTTATATTGGTGAGAAGAATGCTTGGTAACATAAATCGGATAGAGATGTGTACCACTTGATATCCATGTAGAATGATGTAGAAATGTCTTGAGGAAATAGACAAAGTGTGGAGTGACCAAATAGGTGGAGCGTGAAAGACTAAATATGTAAAAGTGTAAAAGTGATGAGAGTCAACCTAGGCGGAAGTCGTGTGTAGATGCTAATGTGGGTGATGTACCGCATGTTAATATGATGTGTGTGATGTCAATTTATGTCATTTTTGTTTTTGGCTTATTGTTTCCCATAGTGAAAGACATGCAAAAGAGAATATGATCAAGTAGACAAATACGCATGTATACGTCTAAAAATGTGTGTAAAGACACGTGTATATATGCAAAAAGTAATGTAATGAAAGTATGAAAATAAAAAAGAAACATGTACACCTGATCCATGATGATAAAAAGGGTGTAGAAAGGATCTTGTAAATGCCAATGAAGTGTGAATTTTTTAGGCAATATCATGCCACTGGCTGAAAAAGTGTAGGGAGGAAAAGTTTGATTTATCCTCCAACTCAGAATCGATTCCTAAGTGTGAAGAGATCTCTGTACTATCTTTTTTTTGGCAATCCAACGCCACTGACCAAAGTAGTGTAGAAAGGAAGGTATGATTTATCCTCTAGCCTATAACTTCTCTGTGAGAATGTTAAGGACAATATGCATTGTAAAATTTGTTGTGTGTGGATTTATATAGACTGGTCTAAACCCACTCATTGTATAACCCACTATGTCATGGATGAAAACTAAAAATTGAACTGTATCGATATTGTGTTATGTAGTGTGTATGAACCTAAATGATGCCCCCTCTTTGGGGGCACGTGTGACATCGCAGAGATAGGAGGATGCATCCCAAAAGAGGACCCGACGTGAAAATTGTACCACTGCAGGGGAAGGTGGTGTGCTTAGTAAAACCAAGGAACATGAAAACAAGTGGCTAGGAAAAAAAGTGTTAGTATGAACAAGCATGCATGTAGAGAACAAATATAAGATACCAAAGCAATGTGTAAGCTAGGATGTAAATAAACACACAAGAAACCAACATAGGCCACAAAAATCAGGTTACAAACAAATACTAATTTACAAGATAGAATCCAACATCTTCTTGCTACTACTCGCATTCATGATGATATACATCTTGACTCGGTATATCAAACATTCGTAGATGCATTTTCTCAACACATGTCATGTAAATCTAATCTTCCCACTGATCTTAAAACTTTTGAAAATGACCCACCTTTGTATATCACATGGCGCTGACGATTTCGGTGTCAAGCGCACCTTAATTTTAATGACAATTGATCCAACCCAACTTATGGCTCATGTCATTAATTGAGAATCTAGTTATTTCTCGGTCGTGATTTTAATCCATATTTTATTTTACATGCATATGATGGTTTTGTTCGTCCATCTATTGGTCACATTACTTTACCTGTCATTGTAGGGCCAAAAATTGTCAACACTATGTTCTTTTTTATTGATTTTCTAGTCTCTTATAATTGTTTTCTTGGTAGACCATTTCTTCATTCCATGCAATCCATTGCTTCTACTGTACATCATCAGTGTCAAATTCATACATACGCATATCAATATATTATTTTTTTGTGACCGTGACCCATTCCAATATTTACCACTTCTTGAAGGTGTTATTTGTGTGATAAATGTTGTTTCTTCTACACCACTTCCTCCACCAGCTACTACTACTGTTATGATTCTTTATCAGGGGCTTTTCCAAAGTATATGGACATCACTTTATCTCCTACACCTTCACATGCACCACCTCCATCACTATGGCCTCATATCACATGTATGATTTTCATGAATGATATGTATTTGGAGCACATCCCATTCGATCCTACCGCAATGACACTGCATGTACACATGAGGGCTTGACTCGACTATGCATTGATTTTGAGGACCTCTACCCTCCACCACACGCTCCACATATTTATCATGGGTTTGTTTGCATCACTTCCACTTATGGCCTATGTGTCTTTCACCTCACGGTCTTCCTTGCACATGATCCTCAATCTGTACTAGTTACATTAGGACAATCATGGCTTGATTACATTGTGGGTACTTTAGACCCTGATTATAGAGAAATATCCTTCCCCATGCCTTTCGAGTATATCTTCATTTGCAATATTTCCTTTCTTGGCTATATGCAAAATATCACTCAATGGTATACACATGGGTGCCCCTTACCACCATTTACTAATGAGGAATATGCCATGGGTATGTATAATTTATGCCTCAATGGCTCATTACGTGATCAACCCGACACCATTTCTTACCAGGTCTCTAATGCTTATCCATTCGAATTTGAACCTGATAATGATGGCCTTCTAGATGACATTACATGATTTATTTTTCATCTTACACACTTGGTGGGGATTACATCCATATTTCCCCTCTAACATTATGCAACATCTTATTTTATCCTCACGTCTTCCACATATTTACGCATACATCCTAGTATACACATTTACATCATCATTACCCAATGACACACTCTTTTGCTTCTATTCAAACTTGACTATTGAGGGATTCCTACTCACATGAACCTCACACAATACACAATAGGAATTAAACATCTCTAACTACATCTTACCACCACTACACATACTATGTAGTTTTACACATCTACTTGCACGCTTTACACTCATTACCCTATGATGCACTCTAGTCTCATGGTCCATACTCGACTGTTAAGGGTATACATCACAAATAGACCATGTCCCTCTCACACATTCCTCATTCAATACTTTCCATCATGCAACATCCCTAGTTTAGTGATAAATTTCATAGGCTACATAATCACTTAATCTAGCATTGTCATCACTTATTCTACTCATCATTTAGTAACATATATTATAGGCTAAATTGTCACTTATGCCATCACCTTGTAGGGGTATACGTGTAGGCTACATCTCCACCTCTTCCGATTATCTCATCATGATATACACTTTAGGATACATCTTCATACATCATCTCTAGGTCACATGTCATCACCACACATACACATTCACCACAATGTGCTACACACAACACACAATTTGACCATTTCCCGATGACCCACTCTCATTTACGGTTCATTCTTTACTTGATGAAGGGGCATAAACAAATGAACCTCACTACATATAACTCCATTCACTTGGGGGGTATGTGGATCCTATCATTCATTTTTGCATTCCATTCCATCCATCCACAACATGTTGCATATCTTGGTCACATTTATTTTTACTTACATCTTCTTATACGTGTTCACTTTATTGCACATGTTAGATAGATTTCTTATATGCCATTATATTTACCATACACACATGCTCCTTCACTTACTTTCTAGTTTTGATCACGAGATACATGTGGCTTCTACATACGCAACATGGATGTTTGACACACTACTAGTCCCACACCCCTGGGGCACCCACCTTTCATACACTACAAGTGCTATTGTTTCATATTATACTTAGAACTTTACATTCTTTGTTATACACGCTTTGTACATATGGGTTATCTTTCTAACATGATATCGGGTGCTCCATTTGCAACATTTATTTTGTAGTATTACTTGTTATCATGGCTATTTTTTTTTTTTTATAGGTTTTCATTGTTGTATCCATGTATTAATTAGCTAAGCTAAGAGAATTGAAACTAACACCTAATAGTTCCAAAACAAATCTAACTAAACATAGATCATCATGCTAAGAGCTTAAAGAGACTAAATATCAACAACATGCATAGAACTTTGAAGGAAAATCAAACTAACATGTTAAGCATTATTCTCTACTCTTTGAAAGCTAAACTAGAAATGGACCTATGTAGATCCTTAGCAATCAAAATGTGATTGTTTGTTTGATCCCAAGGGTTTGAGAATGGAGTCTCATCAAGACATGGCTACAAGGCCATTTTGATTCTCTCCATATGACTCAAAATCTTAGATGGATGAAATGCAAGATGAAGATACCTAGCTCAACACTAATGGAGGATGCTTAAAAATGAAAATGCCTATAGTTTATGTTATATGCATGCAAAGGTGTGTCTAGAAAGGAAATATTTTGGTCCTTTATATAACGTGAATGTTGGAGAGACATGTGCATCTTGGTGCATGTGGATAAGATTAAATCAAGATTAAGAATGGATAAGGTTGTTTTATAAAAGGTAATCTTGATTTAGAAGAGCTTAATTTGTCATTAGTAAGTCATGGGAGCTAGGGGATGTTTTAATCAATCGTGAGGTGACTAATTAATGGGTAGAGGTAAGCTTATAGAAGCTTTAATTAGAGGAAAATTAGTATTGTTTGTTGGATATAAGAGAGTAATTGGGTCAATAAATGGTAATTTATTGATTTAGGCTAGCGGTCATAATTAATTAAGAATAATTAATTGACCTAGGTAGGGACATTAATTAATGAAATATGGTTAATCGACATCCTGAATGATAAGAAGGCTAATTAATTAATGAAAGGTTGTTAATTAATGGATATGAAGAGGAATGTTAGCTAATTAGCATAAAAGCGCTAATTATTACGAGAAATGATGAGAAAGACGATAATTAGTGTAATTTTAGTATTAAAACTCTTTAAGCGGACTTTAGGTGTCTACATTTTCCCCTCTTTAGGGTGGCGTAAGTGATGCCACTTCAAAGATAGTAGAGATAAGTATAAATAGTAAAAAAATTGAAGGGATAGAAGAAAAATTAGTAGAATGAAGGATGCCCCCTCGAGTTTCGATGGGGTGATAAAATAGGTCGATCGACACTTGAAAAGATGAAGGAAAAGAATAGAATAATTTATCCTTATTGCCCTAAGTGATTTGGAAGAATAATGTTGATAAGAGAATGATAAGGAAGAAAGATGAAGATGAAGGGAGATGGAAATAGCTTTCATCCTGCTGATGTAAAAACAACTTTATTTCATCATTTTTCTTATGATCTTCATCATCGGTCCTTATTAAAATATACGCATACAACAAAAGTGTACCATAACATGAAAAGCTATAATACGAACATTTGTTCATTTCAAGAATGCTAACTCAATGCAACATACATAAATGCAATGCAATATGAGAAAGTAAACAAGCTAACCTAACAGGGAAATAAGTACAAACACACATACTCAAACAAACAACATTCAAGATGGTTGCACACATGTTTTTGTTATCAAGCTTCAGTTGTTGAATGTTCATGTTTAACGACAAGGGTTAAATATGGTGCCCTAAGAAAGTATACATGTGAGATAAATAATGGAGGAAACAGGGTCCCTATGAAAAATCATTCATGTGCTACAACATAGTACCCAGCAAATCATTGTGCCAAAGGCATACAAACATAGCAAGAAAACTAGCTTTGTTAATGGGGGAAGATCCAAATGATCCACAATTCATTGTGACAAGAGAAAGTGAGGACCTAAGAAATATAATGATTGAGTACCATGTGTTTGACATAGGCTTCAACCTGGAGCATGTTGTTTACCATTTTTGAAAAATTTTGAATTTTACAATTTTTTGTTTTTTTGAATTTTTTATGAATTTTTGTGTTTTGAAACATATTTGAATGTTTTGATATTTTTAAATTTTATATGATTTTTTTGTTTTTGAAAGTTTATATGAATGTTTTTGTGTTTTTGAAATTTTTCCAAAGCTATGTACAGGAAAATAAAGAAACATGGATGCCCCAACGTTAAATGGGATGTACATGGACGAATGTCATGGAAATGTTCAAGAAGGTGAAAATGTGAAGATGCCCCCAGCGTGAGATGGGAATATAAAAATTCAAACTCCACACATATATACAAGAGGATAGGTTGGATCAAGGCCAAAATAGACATGTTCAACCTGATGATGAAGACAAACCAATGAAGTGCCAAGAAGGAGCAAGGATGCCCCCAGCGTAAGCTAGCTAAGAAGCCGCTAATAGAAAGAAGTAGAAGATTTTTTATTGAATGAAGGGACAAATTTTCCCTCAAACATAATAAAAGGAAATCTTATACACATGGATGTTCTGAATGAAGCAGAAGAATAGGAAATGTTATGAAAAGATATGAAAAATGTAGCTAGAAGGCGGACGATGAAAAAGTGATTAGCCCAAGGTATAAATCATGAGACAAGACATGCATTAAAGCAAGAGTTTGAAAAATGTCCAAAAAAATACACTTGGTAACATGTTAATCACGTTTTTCTCATAGATATCCAAAGGTGTGTGTGTGGAAATTAATTACCTCTTGGAGGGAATATTTTATAGACAAGAAATGAGGACAAACTAGCCAATGTGTAGGAATGATTTGTTTCCAAAGGTGATTTATGAATGGAAGGTGGAAGGATATCCGTACATTACTTAGCTGCTAGCTATATGTCCATATCCCTAATGGAGATGTATTTGATTATAATCACAACATTTCTCTACTGCCAGCCAAGCATTCATAGCCTTGGTATAGATATTAAAAATACCCCAAGAGAGTTATATACCAATTGCCTTTTTGCTTTTTTATCTTTTGATTTTTTATTTTTGATATCTAAAAAATATTTCAGCTCTCTCGATTGTTTTAACAAGGTGTTAAGAACCACTAATGGCTTGATGGAAAGATATGGAAGTGATTTTGATGATGACATTGGCTAGTGTCAAAAAATATGTCCAAAATTTCTTCACAACAAGTTTATTAGATGTAGATAGTGATAGGATGATTAAGAGGTCATTCATTATTTAATTTACCAAGGTGAGGAAAGACCAAGGTCAAATGGATACCATAGAGATAAATGTAACAAAATATGTGTGAATAATCTAATAAAATTTCATTGAAGGGATGAAAATGGTGGATGACTTACAAAGGACTGGAAGGAAAGGGAAGAAATAACATCCATGTGTATGCAATACCTGATTGTAATGTTTGATCTTTGTACCTTTGATTTTTGTAATTTTTAATTTTTTTCTCATTTTTTTGTATTTTTGAACTGTTTTATAATTTTTGATTTTGGGGAAGTTATGACCAAAATCTCACTCTGTGTGATAAGATCCAACAATGATGTTTTATATTTCCTTGATAAGGGATACAAAACACGTTTGTTTATCAAGCATAATATTATCCTTGATCTCGATGATTATGGTGAGTTCACATTAGAAAAATGATTGCGATTTGTTTTGAAACATGGGTTTCGTATGTGGAAGCTTGAGTTCCCTATCCATAGGTTTCTGCACTTTACGCCATACTTGATGGGTACATTGGTGTGTATTCTAGAATCACGTTTGATTTTTAATTTTATAATCGTTTGAGTTGTTGGGAGCTTTGGAGCTCTTCGTATTTTTATCTTAGCTTGATAAAGAACTTGTCTGGGTTTCTTATAAGCTAATGCTTGACTTTTTTGATCTCGAGAAGTGGGAGGAGAACATGGACATTTAGAATTGATGAGAGAAATGTGAGGAATGATGGTGGGCTTGCCAAAATTTTTTATAGAAGAATAATGTGATGGATGAAAAGGATATGGTCCAAGAATTAAAGAAGATGGACTACCAGGAGGTGAGCCATAGACATAAGATGAAGGGATACTAGGATGTGGCCCCAGAATAGAAGGTGATGGGCTACTTGGGGCCTGCACCCTAAGAATAGAAGATGAGGGGCTACCCCGAGGTGTCCCATATATAGAAGACAAGGGTAGTTAGAAGTGGCCCTAGAATAGAAGGTAATGGGAAACCAAGAGGATACCCACAAGTAGATGACGAAGGGATACTTGGAGGTGGCCCATATAGAGAAGAAGGAAATGCGCTACTTAGCAGTAACCCAAAGTGTGATTGTAATTGAGGAATTGTGATATCTAAAGAAGCATTGGGTGATGAGATGATGGGCCATGGCTCAATACTAGACCCAAGTATTTCATCACAAAATGAATAATGTGAGGATGGAAGAATAAGAGGAGGATCAAGTTGCATGATCTAAGGCTCTTCCTCTATTTCTTGATAAAAGTAATCAACATTTTCCCCACCATATGTGAACGCATCAAGGCCTAAAGATAATCCTTACTCGTAATTTGTTAGAGGTATATATTCGTGTGACCCTATAAATTTCATTATCGCTCCTTTATTCTAAAAGAAATCAATCGGTCCGGGTTGATTATCGACCATAGTGGTTTGATTGGAAGAAAATGGTCTAACGGCATGGAAGATTGAGAATATGTTTGATGATGATTGTGACGAAGAAGATGACATGAGAGACGAAGTAGACATGGAGCTAGATGTCTCATGAATAAAATAATATGAAGGAGTGCAATGAGGTGACCGATGAAACAGTCTTGTGATGAAAGGGATGACTGTGACTTAGAATTTATTTTAGAAGATTCACTGGAAGAGTTAGGAGTTACACGATCTTCAAAGGAGGAAGATTTCCTTAAGGTGACTAATAAAGGAGGTCATGTGAGGAAAGGGAGGACCATGATTCAAGAATCACATTAGATGAATGATTAAAGGGTTCATGTGGAGAAAGGGAGGACCGTGACTCGATTCGAAGTACAAACTTTATTAAGGGGGTCTTAAAGAAAGGGAGGACCATGATTCGAGAATCACATTAGATGAATGATGGGGAGAGTTTGTGGCGGAAAAAATCTTTAGAGGAGGAAAACTTCGTTTAGGTGACTGATTATTCCTTAGAATAAGGTTGATTGGATGAAGTTTAGGAGACTGAGGAGAATCAATAATAGTTTGGATCAGAATAATTAGGAGAATTAGAAGAATCAGATGAATAGTTCATATTAGAATCCTCAAAATCAAAAGAAATGTTTGGATTAGAATCAGAAGAATCATACCACCAACCATGAGATGAAGGTGGGGAAAGGTGTAGCTGAATGAGTTCTTTATCATGAAGAACCAAACATGCTTTAGTCATGGTAATCTTCGACATGAACACCTAAATTTATTATTTATTATCATACGTATAAGGAACCATGCGATAATCAGTCATGGTTGGCATTCGTTAAGTCCAAATTCCTAGACCTAGATAGTGTGATTGAACTCCTTCAAATAGAAGGAAGTTCCATGTCAATTTGGGTAGCATAACGACAACCAACTAGACATTTTGTAAATAGATAAGGTATGCTTGTGTGATTTTAAAGGGGTTTGAAAGGACAATAAATGTCGTGGTAATCTAATTTCAACAATCCAACAAGGTTCAAACAACAAGTTGCAAGTGAAAATTTCAAAGTGGTTGATCAAGAAGATTTTCCTTGAAAACATAAGTCTACAAGATGAACTATCACAAGGAACAATCATACAAATTCAAAACACAAATCCAATCTACGAGGAAATACTCCCTATGAAAACGTACCTCAAAGGTAGTTTGATGCAAGATGATCAACTCAATGTCAACACTTAAGTCAAGTTTAAGACAAACAAGGCATAAGTATTAACAAATGGTTGATGTGATTTCCAATTAAATTATACTTATAGAAAGTTTGTATCCAAGAAATATTGAAATCTCAAAAAGTGGATGTTAGAGAGTGTGAATGATGCAACAATACCACTAAGATACATTAACAAAAAATTGTGAAAAAATAAGGTATTAATATTAAAATAATGACGCACACAAGGTAATGAAAACAACTTTCAAGGTCAAGGTAATGTTTGAAAAAACAAAGGAAAAAAGTATACTAACGAATTATTAAGATGCGTGTAGTGTAACGCTACAATCTAGACACTTACGCAAAGTTTGCAAGAAACTAGACATAATTTTTGAAAAAATTTCAACATGATATAAGAAATGTAACAATTCAAAGGAGAATTAAATGAAGAATCAATCCTAACTACAATGACGATCTTGAAAATGGCTATATAGATATGAACATATACTAACCTAATTTCAAAGTTTACAATCTAGTCTCAAGCAAGGATGAATGTAAACGGGTGTAAAAGTGGTGGACATGATCGATTGATAACACACATATTGTTGTTCTTCTTTTGATCAACAAAATTTCAAAAGAAAGAAAAGGAAGTAGATCAAGTGGGGTTGAAAAATACTTGGCCTCACTTCAAAAAAATTTCCTTTCCCTAGGCAAGTGAAAAACTAAGGCAAAGTAACACTTTGCAAATTTCGTGATGAATGATGCTTAGTTTGAACTTTAATGGACTCTCCCCTTGTTTGAAAAACAAGGTTTCACTCCAAGAAATTTCTCACTTGGTGAAGAATCTTTACAACAACAATTGGCTTGATACGGTCAAGTTGGCTCCAAGACAAAATGGATTTCCTAGGTGGTTCCCTCAACTAGGTGTCACAAGTTATCTAATGCGAGCTCGATTTACCAAGAAATTTACACTGAATAGTCTTGGAGTATCTTGGATTTACTTTACCCCCTTCAAATACAGTGAGAAATTAATGCATTCATCATGTATTCTCACTTTGAGTCATGATAATCAAGAACTTTGATGCTAAATATCACATGTAAACTAGTCAAGTAGGTGTGTAGAGCACTTCCCATTTCATCCACAAGGTTCCCACTTGCATGGACTACTTTGGGGTTCCTAGGACCACCCCCATTGTTGTAGCTTAAGGCTTATGCCAAAGAGTTCATGTCCTAGTTTAAAGCAGACGGACGTAGCCTTATCCGAACCTACAATTACAAAGTGTTTTGAATGTGGTGTGTTTTTATCTTTTAGACTTAATGTGGTTTAGTCACACACCATTTGGTAACCTCTGTATCAAACTATATTAGTAGTTTGTTTGATTCTCCTTTCTTTGACAAGTGTTTTTAGTTCCTGCACGAAGATTTTAGTAGTTTTCCACACACAAAAATAGGATAAAAGGAATTAAAACTAACACCTAATAGTTCCAAAACAAATCTAACTAAATATAGATCATCATGTTAAGATCTTAAAGAGACTAAATATCAACAACATGCATAAAACTTTGAAGGAAAATCAAACTAACATGTTAAGCATTATTCTCTACTCTTTTAAAAGCTAAACTAGAAATGGACCTATATAGATCCTTAACAATCAAAATGTGATTGTTTGTTTGATCCCAAGGGTTTGAGTAAGGATATTCATAAAGACATGGCTATAAGGCCATTTTGATTCTCTCCATATGACTCAAAATCTTGGATGGATGAAATGCAAGATGAAGATACCTAGCTCAACACTAATGGAGGATGCTCAAAGATGAAAATGCCTATAGTTTATGTTATATGCATGCAAAGGTGTGTCTAGAAAGGAAGGAGCTTGGTCCTTTATATAACCTAAATGTTGGAGAGAGATGTGCAACTTGGTGCATATGGGATAAGGGTAAAACAAGATTAGGAATGGATAAGGTTGCTTTATAAAAGGTAATCTTGATTTAGAAGAGCTTAATTTGCCATTAGTAAGTCATGGGAGTTGGGAATGTTTTAATTAATCACAGGTGATTAATTAATAGGTAGAGGTAAGATTATAGAAACTAATTACAGGAAAATCACTATGATTTGCGGAATGTGAGAGAGGAATTGGGTCAATAAATGGTAATTTATTGATTTAGGCTAGCGGTCGTAATTCATTAATAATAATTAATTGACCTAGGTAGAAGTGGACATTAATTAATGAAATATCGTTAATCGGCATCCTAAATGATAAGAAAGCTAATTAATTAATGAAATGTTTTTAATTAATGTATATGAAGAGGAATGTTAGCTAATTAGCAGAAAAATGCTAATTATTAGGAGAAATGATGAGAAAGAGGATAATTAGTGTGATTTTAGTTTTAAAACTCTGTAAGTGATTTTAGGTGTCTACAATTATTTTTTATTGTATGCGGGATTTTCCTTTGTTTTGTATGCACACTATATTGTTTGTTTTGCGGCCACTATGGCCTTGTATGTCTTACAACACCATGAGTTGTGTCCCATATTATTGACCCGCTTTTCCACACACTATGTTCGTTTCTTGTGTGTATGCTTAAATCATACCTTACACATTATTTGTGACCAATCTATAAAACTCCATACGGTGGTTTTTTGGGTGATGCGATGCCATTGGACGATGACTAAGTGTAGAGAGGAAGGTATGATTTATCCTCTAACTTGAAACTGCTCCCCAGAATGCTAAGGGAAATCCTCCTATAAAATTTCTTGTGTATGGAGTTACGTAGACTAGTCCGAAAACACTCGTTATGTAACCCATTGTGTCATAGATGAAAATTGAAAATTGAATTGTATTGGCATTGTGTTGTATATTGTGTGTGTAAACCCAAATGAGGATGTGACCAAAAGAGTAACCCACCGCATGCAAAAATTATGCCCCTATAGAGGGAGGGTATTTTCTTGGTAGAAACCAAGGCATGTTCAAATAATGTGGCTAGGAAACAAGTCTTAGTACAAAAATCTTGCATGTAGAAAAAAATTGTAAAGCTACACAGACATGTACATAAGCTAGAATGTAAGGAAACACACAAGAATGCAATAATAGACCACAAAAAGTGAGTTGCAAACATGGGACACCACTCATGGTGTTGCAGAAGACACATAAGGCCATAGTGGCCATAAATAAATAAGCAAATGTGCACACAAAACAAAGGGCAAGGCCTACATGTAATAGCAAACAATGACAAACAAGTACAAATAAACAAATAGCCACGAAGCAAGTAATCCTACAAAACAAATTATGCACATGAAGCACACATTAGCATGTTAGAAAGATACAAATATGTCAAAGCATGTATAACTTGATAAAGTAGAGTGCTAAGTACAAAATGAAACAATAACACATGTAGTATACAAAGGTGGATGCCCCAGAGCCACTATGGGACTGGTAGTGTGCCAACAATCCATGTTGTGTGTAGAAGATTTTTATTTGAGATCACACCTAGAAAAGGATGTGAACGTGCATGTGTGTATGGTAAAGATAATTAAATATAATAAATCTATCTAGCACGTGTAATAAAGTGAACATGTACAAGTAGATGTAAGAATAGTAGATCTACAATCAAGATATGCAAAATGTTGTGGATGGATGGAATGGAATACAAAAATGGATGATAGGAACCATGTTTCCCCCAAGTGAATGGAGTTTTATGTAGTGAGGTTCATTTTTTATCCCCCAGGTAGTTAAGAATGAATCATAAATAAGAGCTCGTCATCGGGAAATGGTCAAGTTATGTGGTGTGTGTAGCGCGTTGTGGTGAATGTGTATGTGTGGTGATGATATGCAACCTAGAGATGATGTATGAAGACATGTGATGATTTATCCTAAAGCATATATCATGATGAGATGATCAAAAGAGGTGGTGATGTAGCCTATGACATATACCACTACAAGATGATGGAGTAGGTGATGATTTAGCCTATAGCGTATGTCACTAAATGATGAATAGAATAAATGAACCGATGATGCTAGAGTAAGTGATGATGTAGCCTATGGTGTATATCAATAAAATAGGAATATCACATGATGGAAAAGTTTAAATTATGAATGTGTGAGTGTGACATTCTCCATTTGTGATGTATACCCTCAACGACCCAAGTATGGACCGTGAGACTAGAGTTCGTCATAGAATTATTCGGTGTAGCGCATACAAGTAGATGTGTAAAAAACATTGTATGTGTAGTGGTGGTAAGATGTAGTACGATATGTGTAATTCCTATTGTGCATTATCCGAGGTTCATGTGTGTGTAGGATGACCCTCGCAGTCAAGTGTGAGACAAAGGACAAGAGTGTGTCATTAGGTAATGAGGGTTGTGTTTAGGCATAGTATTTCTTAATATGCATGACATTGAGTGGGTTTTTGAGTAGTTTTCCCAAAAGGGTGGCAAGATGATAAAATCCACCACCGATTTTATCAGTGATAATGTATGGACCAAGCCAATTTGGCTTGAATTTACCTTTGAGAGGGGCTTCAACATTTATATTCTTGATTCTCTTTTAAGACAAGGTCCTCAATGTTGAACTCACAAGAGATAATTTTATGATTATATGCATGTGCAATGTGAGATTTATATGTGTGAATTTTTTGAGTTCTTGGACACGACGTGAGTCCAAAATTTCTAGTTCATGTAATTGTTTTCCACGATATTTATTGTCTTTGAGAATTCCTTTGAACGAAACACACCAAGAATAGATTTTGAGTTCAAGCAAAATGATAGCCTCAATGAAAGATAAACCAAGGTAATTGGAGTACCACTAGTAGGTGTACTGGAGACACTAGTACGATAGGCCCATAGAGCATAGAATAGTTGATTATGCCAATTATTTCCAGTAGAATCTACTATCTTGTGTAATATTTTGACAATGGTATTGTTAGTTGTCTCAATTTTCCATTACCTTGTGGGTAATAAGGTGTAGAAAATTATTGTTTAATTTTGAATTTGGCACAAAACTTTTTAACATCCTTATTTTTTAAAGAAGATCCATTATTAACAATTATAGCAAAAGGCACACCAAAGCGTGTGATGATATGGGTGGTGAGGAAACCACAAATATTTGTATGCTTGGTGAACGTTCGCAAGGGATATGTCTCAAACCCATTTAGTAAATTAATTTGTGGTAGTAATAATGAATTTGTGTCCTTCGACATATTCGGTATTGATCATACTTGATGAGGTCAAGTCCCCAAAGCGAAGGTCCAAGTTAGCGTGATTGGTGGAGGTCATATGTCGGTTTATGGTGAATGTTACCATGTTTTTGGGACTTTTCACAACGACTAGAATATTCAAGAAATCCTACTCCATGGTAGGCCAATAATACCCCTGGCATAAAAGCTTTTGTGACATAGCCTTACCAGAAAAATGGCCACCACACATGTTTTCATGTATTTGCGAGATATAGCAGTGGGGATATCTGCAAGCGCTAAGTAACGTAATAGTCGACCATCGATTGCACATTTAAATAATTTTATCCCAACAATGACATAGCAAGTAGCCTCACATCATAAACACTCGAGCCTCACGAGGTGCAGTTGTCGAGGATAGTTTGCTTATATAAGTAATTGTAAATAGTTGTAAAACCATTGAGTTGTCTTGATTACGTGTTATGGTGCAAATACAAGAGGAAATACGAGATATAAGGATGTCGTAAGTGTGTAATTATGAATTTGGCTTGTTCATAGGTAATATCTTGCAAGATGAGTGATGTAGCACTAGCCATAGCATCTGCATGATGATTATCCTTACGAGGAATGGTAGTAATGGAATAGGACTCAAATGTAGTCAAGATATATTTTACAAGCATGTTGTATGGAATTAAATGCTCCTCCTTTGTGTTATAGGTATTATTTACTTGATTTATGACTAGTTGAGAGTCACCATGAATGCACAAATTGTGAATGAGGAGATTTTGAGCAATGAGAAGACCCAAAATAAGGGCTTCATATTCGGCGATGTTATTAAGAAGTATGCAAAGAGGAGTCGGTCACCTTGTGGGGTGATGAATACTATCCTATATCCAACACTAGAGTGGCAACGAGATTCATCAAAATACATTTTCCATGTATGTTTCTCAACATTATAGGTAGTGAAATCATTGAAAAGGATTTAGAGATGGGTGATGCATCTAGCAAGGGTGTCGTAACTAATTGATCGGATATAACTTGTCCTTTGATTTCTTTATGCAGGATGAATTTGAAATCAAATTCAAGAAGAATCATATCTTAACGTGCCATATGTCCCGACATATGTGTATGATATAAGAGGTATCGTAATGGATCGAATTTGGTAATAATATGTACCTCATTATTGAGGAGATAGTGACATAATTTATCCATGCAACGAAGACAAGGCCAAGACATAGATTTTCAATGTAGCTATAGTTACATTCATAAGACAGTAGTGTGTGAATGATATAGTAGATTTCTCTTTCACGTTTAGCATCATCGTGTTGTGCCATTACGATGCCTACTACATGAAATGTAGCAGAAATGTACAATAAGAACCATATGAATAGTAGTATGAGATCGGGACTAAAGAATTACCTAAAGTGAGTTATTTTGTGTCTACACCAGCAAGATTAGAATTAGGGAAATGGTTGAGAAATGCGAGAAGACATTAAGAAGCTCGCTTGACACACGTACGTGAATTGGTAGTTTGAATCATGGATAAAAGTGCACGGAACTTCCGGTCTGCCAATCAGATCGATTACACAACCACTTTGGCGGTTGCGTAATCACCACTATATAGCAAATTAGCGGTTACGTAACCAGCGGGCTGTTAGGAAACTTCCATGGTGGTTACTTAACTAAAGGGAAAAACTCTAAGGAAAATCGTAGAGAAAAGTGTTTGCAAAATCAAGTAAAGCTAAGGAATTGAGAAGTACATAAGGATAAGTCACATAGGTATGTTGTAAACAAGGAAATGGGACTTAGAAATCATCATTTGTTACGAAATGAAATTTATCATCATAGGGGATTTTTACCATTCCACCAATGTAGCACCATGCAATTTTGGGTGTGTATAGTACCCTCACATTAAATTTTTTTAATAGGCATAAGTGGTCATCAAATTTAACCCCTGTAGCTTGACTTGTAAAAGTGTATTATATATGGAGCCACATGATTATAATCAATACTAGTAACCTCCTCAGTACCTAATGAAGATCAATGTTATCCTTTATTAAAGGAATAATAAAATAATTCAATAAATATACCATAGGATGAAATATATGAAACCCTAAGTAAAAACCCCATATTGATGTTCAATTAACACAACAAGAATTTCACACATTTAACACCAGATGAATAACCTATTCAAAAATTCCTTATCGTCCTTTCACAAACACATTTGGATGATAATAATGATTAACTTATAAACTACTATTAATTTGTATATTAAAATTATTTTTAGTGGAAAAATAAAAAACAATAATTACTATTAGTGTTTTATCTCATTGTAGAAAATCCACTACCGTATATTAGTGTTAATGTTAAGATACTACAAATTTGGTGTTAAATTATAAGAAGAAAATTTGACCACCAAAATATAACACCAATTTTGTATCATCTTACAAATAAACACTATTATATTGGTGTTAAATTGTATGATGATACCAAATTGGTGTTATATTACAAAAATATAAATGAACAACAAAAAATTGGTGTCCTCGTGTTAAATGTGTGAAATTATTGTTGTGATTCTTCTCATTTTCCAAATCTAACCTCATGGCCTAGTTTCATCTGAGAAAAGAAACTACTTCTCCCAAACTATTTGTGGAGTTGTATATATTGTTATATGCTTTGTTAGATTATGAGTAGTTTAGGTCTTCTTTTTCCTAAACAAGTTCTTTGCACACTCTGCATGTTTCACCTTGAAATATGTATGATTTTTTTTTTGTAAATAGTTTTTCTTGAGCCACTCTTAGGAACTTATTAAATCTGATGCTTTTGTATTTCCATATTAGATCTGAAAGGATTATAAGTTTTTTAGGAAGTTTCCAAGAGGAGGGGATACTTTAAAATATCTTAATGATCAATAGTTGAGTTCTTAACTTCTAATTTGAGTTTAAGGTCGCTAAAGAATTTCTATGTTTCCAAAATTTTGAGGTCTGACTTGAGTCAAATTCAAGACAAAATACAAATTAAAGGTTTGAAACAATATTAGGGTAATTTTCTAATTTTTAGGGAAAAGTTTCAAGTTATAGGAAGACTCTATACTCAATAGACACAAAAGGCTACTAATTAGTCCATCCAACATGCGGATGACCCCGAGATTTTTAAGAAATGTTACTAAATGAACAAACACTCCATTTTTCGGCAAATGATTTTAACTTAAAGACTTTGGGGTTTTAATGGATTCATACATGCATTTTGGGGCACTCTTATGGTTTAAACTTATCAAAATATCATTCCCATTATTTTTAGAGTTCATATAGGAAAAACCAAGCATAAATTACAATTTTGATGGTGTTGAACCCTTAAGGTGTTTAAAAACATTCAAAACATTTGGTTTTCATTTAAATGAGGTTTTCAAACTTAATGAAGCAAAGAAAGGATGTATGAAAACAAACAATATCTCCAAAACCTTTGGACTTAACTAATTTTAAAGCCATAAAAATGCTTTGGTGATGAATTAATGACAAAGTGTCAAAGGGGGACACATAGAGCTCATTGGCCTTCCCACTATAGGGTAATGAACCAATTATTGTCAATCTTAATGTAAGAGGTTGTTAGAGCCACCTACCAATCATAAAAAAAAAAATTAAAAATACCCTTTAATAGAGCATGATTTTTAATATGCAAATTTTATTTTACACATTTAAATTATGTGGAGAATATAAATTTAAGGGATTTAAAATAAGTAATTTGAATACAAAGGAGCTTAAGGTAGCCTATTACTTGAGAATAAAATCACCTTTATGGGTTGTCGTGTCACCATTTCATTGATGTGACTTGATGTGACTTTTTATTGTTTTATTTAACTTTTAAATTTAAAAGTGACTTGCTAACTTTAATTCAAACATATATAGTACTTTTTTCACATATATACTCCTTTTAAAATATCCAATACTTGATGGAATAAAACCAAAATTTTGATTGTTGAAGTTTAAAAAATTGTTTATTTATAAACCATTTGTGAATGGGGTCAACATCTCACTATTATTTAGTACACAATAAATATTAATTGGTACTTTCATTTTCTACAATAAAGACTCATTTGTTCAAAGTATAAGTACATCATATCAATTGACAAACCCATCATATCTATTTAATGGGTTGAGTATTTCACTATCCAATGCATCTCTTTCCATATTCCAAGATTGTATGTTCAACCACCAATCTTTCATATCCAAACTTTAATACATACCTGCACAAAAAAAACACACCATCTTCTCAAGATTCAAATTCATCCATTAAAAAAACCAAAAAATTGTACACATGAAGGTAAAAATTAAATATGAATATCAAATCAAATAACTGCAGCCACAAGATCATCTCAAAATCAATTTCAACCTTTGATTAAAAAGACCCTCCACCTTGATCCATGTCTTACATTTTGATTGGATACTTATTCTTTATGTTGGTAATATATATTCACTTTCCTGGATTTGGTTATTGTTGATTTTGTTCTATAGGGTGCATGGTTACTGTCGATTTTATATCAAGAGAATACTTCTATTAAGTTCTGAAAGGTGCATGGTTGAATCAAAAATTGCAGGTTAGTTTTCACACCTACTGCTTATAATTTCAAATTTCCTGCATATTCTCATACAACAATTGGTTGCATATTCTCCTTAAATGTAACATTTACAGTCTACATATTCTCATTGAAAAGCTACCTGGTGCAGTGATTTGATGTAAATTATTGTTATCTTTTAAAGCTCATATTAATTATGGTTAGTTTTAAAGCTCGTTCAATTCATTGAAACCTGAAAATCATGAATTTTGTGTATTTTATAAAGATTAAAAGCTTCCATGGTGTGCTGATTTTTTTATGAATTATTGTTAGCTTAAAAACATGGAATGATTAGATTGGATGCTCTCATGGTGTGGTGACTTGATATTAATGTTGTGCACAACATCTCAAATGATCAGGTTTCCATTTGGACAACCATGTAATTACTCTCTTATTTTTCTCAACCTTCCTAACTTTCTTCTCAAGTCCAGTAAATGAATTATTTGATCCCCATTGTCATCCTGCACAATGTTGCTTCTCTGCAAAAGCCTCCATGAAATACATGCATCATAGTCCTCCCTCACTTCCTCAATGGAAAATTGCTTATCATTCTTACCAGACCCAATACTATACCATGAAAAATAGTTCACCATGAATATCAAAACAAATTTGAACAATCTATTCCCTGCCATGCTCATGAAAACAACTCTATTTCTTAAGAAACAAAGTCATGTGAACACTTCCCAATACTTAAAACAATTTTTCAATGGAAATATCCATTAATTGATGGAATGAAAGCCATAATTTTGCATACAAATAAGACTCCAAAAAACTGTGTGAATTTGTTGGTGTGTGAGCATTAATTGGGTTCTTATATCACAATCAAAAATGATGCATGTCAAACTCCACAAGACATATATCATTTCCCTCTTTTATTTAGCTATTAATGCTCAACTAGCATTGTGTTACGTGAACCACTTTGGGTCTCCACCAGTAGGGGAGAAGGGCCAGTATGCGAACATCCCAAGTTCATGGGTCCATTGGACCAAATCCTTGCCACATATGATTGCTAATTTTACAGATAGTTATAAATAAACATTTTTTTAATTTTATATCTCTAATTTGGAATCATATTTTAATATTATTTGCTTCCATCCGATCAATCGAAATGAATATCTCAAAAAAAAACTCATTTACTTGGTGGAGACCCAAAGTGGTTCACGAAACACAATGCTAGTTGAACATTAAAAGCTAAATAAAAGAGGGAAATGAAATTTGTCCTTGTGGATTTTGACATGCATTGCAGATAAGACCCCAATTAATGCTCACACACCAACACACCAGATCAGATGGAAGCAAATAATATTAAAATATGTTTCCAAACTAAAGAAATAAGATAAAGAAATGTTTATTTATAGGTAGCTGTAAAACAACCCTACATGACAAGGAATTGGCCCAATGGACCCATGAACTTAGGGTGTTCACATAATGGCACTACTCCCAGAAATTTTATTTTCAAATTGCTATGATTACAACTTTGAGGCACTGAAATTCTTTCCCTCTAACCCACTTTGTAGAGGCATTCAACAAACATAAAAAGTGGCCTGAATGAAAGATTTATTCTTCTCCCTACTTAAAATCAAGCACAAAGTAGCTGCCAAGAATGCAATATATCATTGACAGTAGTCAAGCTATGTCATTGAAAGTATTCCAGTATTACAACAGATTTGATGCCACCATAACAACATATGTAGTCAAGCTATTACAATTAGGATTCTTACATGCATTCACTTCTGAAGATGATGTGTTGTCATAAAACATTACATTAACAAGACCTGCATCAATTGATCAATATCAATTACAATGTCCAAAGGGGTGATTGCATGTTCAAGTGAAACATTGTAATTGATATTGATCAATTAGAAACAAGCTGATGAATGTAGTGTTATTTGATAACACCTCATCTTTAGAAGTGTTTATATATATAATCAACAACCCAGCTTATGAATTTTGTCTTTATCAAATAATATGAAATTAATAAAACATGTATTAATTGATCATTAATGGTGCCCAAAGGGGTAATCACAAGTTTACCTACAAGTTTATAATTCATACTTGTCATGTATCATAAGCTTGTTAAAATTATCACATGTTGTTATCAATGTTGTAATTAACCCTTTGCCCATTGTAGATGTTCTTATTGATATATTAATACATATCTTATTAATTTTATATTGTTTAATACTACAGCATTTTGAGAAGATGAAGAGAAAGAGGATTTTGAAGCGAGGACAACTGTATGCCCAAAAAACGAGGTGTACAATTTGAAATTGAAACATCTAACCATGAAATAGATCAACAAGATGCTACAACAATAAATGAAGAGGATGGTGCAACAACAAATCAAGGAGATACAAACACAACTATAGATCATCAACCAGAACCTATGTTGATGTCAAGTAAATGGGCATGAAATAGAGAAAACTGTGGTTGTTAGAGGCAACACTTCAACCAAGAAGGTTAGAATTTTGTCTAGTTGGTCAAAAGAAGATATGTTAAAGGCCATAGATGATATTGAATTCAACAATTATTCAATTAGAGTTGCTACATTGAAATATAATTTACCTCCTACATTTGTTCATTATTGGTTGAATGGTCTGATCCATACAAAAAGGAAGGGCCCTGCCTCTGTTTTGAGTGAAGGAGAAGAGAAAGAGATAGCTAAATGGTGTAAGAAATAATGAGATCTAGGGCATGGAGTGGGAATTATGCAACTGAGGGCATGTGTTGCACAAATTTGTGAAACTAGAGAGACTCCATTTCGAGAAGGATTACCTGGAAAATCTTGGTGTGAAGGATTTAGAAAAAGACACCTAGACATAGTCCTACGGACTGCTGAAGGTCTAGAAAGAGATCGTGCAATAGGTTTACGTCCAGAGGTGGTTAGCAAGTTTTATGAAAAACTAGCTAACGTTTATATCAATTCCTATGGTGCTAGGGAAAATATGGAATTGTGATGAGACATGAATCCAAGCAGGAGAAATTGTGGCATGAGGGTGCTTACCACCAAGGGTTGTAGGAATGTTCCCAAAATCATTCCTCGTAGCAGAGAATGGATGAAAATTCTATGTTGTGTAAATGTTGTAGGCAATGTATCCCTAACTTTTACTTATTTAAAGGTCAAAAAGTTTCACAAAATTACATCAAGGGATGTGAGCGGTGCTTGCATGGCTGCTCATCCAAGTGCTTAGATGACTAGAGAGCTCTTTATAAGCTAGTTGGTTGTATCATTTCATTAAGTCTGTACCTAGAGGAGTGTGCCCTAAAAATAGGCATTTACTTATTTTTGATGGTCATGGAAGCCATGTGGCATTGTCAACTATAGAAGAGGCCAGGTGATTGGGGATTGATTTATTGACACTGCCAATACATACTACACATAGGTTGCAACTGCTAGATGTTAGTGTCTTTGGTCCTTTTAAAGCATATTTCAGATATGAGAGGATGCATTGGATGTGTAATAATAAGTACCAAGAAGTCAAACGTTCGAACTTGGAGAAAATAGGTAGTAGAGCTCTAGCCAGGCCATGACACCTGTAAATATTTGTGTTGGTTTTAGACGCACATGTATATGGCCACTTGATCCAAATGCATTACAAATGACATGGAATGTAGTAAACTATATATCATTGAAGAAGATGACAATGAAAATGATGCTTGAAAATGTCACAGATGATGATACTACTGAAAACATCATGAATGTTGATTGTACTGAAAACATAACAGATGTTGATGTTCTTTAAAAAAATCCTAAGTTTGTCAAGAGATGTAGCTCCACCACTTGGCGACAATATAGGAGAGGATTACTTCATGGAATTAGTTGAGAATCTGACAACAACAAAAATGTGCAATCCAACCATAGAAACAATGATTGTTGTTAATACAGAGGTGGAGGAACCAAGTGTACAGGAGAAAGACAAAGTACAATGCAGAACCAAAGATTATGAAGTGAACCACATTGTGAATACTCATGACAATGGCACATCCAACTACAACACTGAGGCCCAGGGAATAGGAGAGGATGATCTCTCATTGC
Source organism: Taxus wallichiana var. yunnanensis (assembly GCA_018340775.1). NCBI lineage: Eukaryota > Viridiplantae > Streptophyta > Pinopsida > Cupressales > Taxaceae > Taxus > Taxus wallichiana. The sequence continues at coordinate 256,981,522 of CM031237.1, forward strand.
CAAGTGCACCACAACAACCTACTTGGCTGTAAGAGCATATTGTAGAGTTGGGACTTGATCAGATTGGAAACACTGAGGATGAAAGTATATCTTTACCTTCTATGCCAACCAACCTTGATCCAACAGACTTTGAACCAGCAAACTTTACTCATTATTATGTTGACATAGAGGAAATTGAGGTCATTGATAAGGATAAAAATGAGGAAGAGACAACTCAACATGATGTTGAAAGTGTTATATCAAATAATGGTGTTGCTGCAAATGAGAAGAAATTGGGTAAATTTTTAAGGTTACCAACACAATTTGTACGGGATCCTTCCAAAGGTAAGAGTGATGTTGCACTTCGGATAAGTTGTGCTTCACAATTGCTAACATTTGATGCTTATGTTCAGATATTAAAAGATACACAACAAAAAAACAAGAAATATTTGAAGAGAAACAACGTAAAAAGGAGCATATTGAGGCAAAAAGGAAGAAAGGTTGGTAGCAAAGGAGCAAAAAAAAGAAGAGAGATTGCAACACATTAAAGAGAAGTAAGAAAGGGATCTACAAAATTTTGTTGAAAGACAGGAGCATGAGAAACAAAGGGAAGTAGCTCACCAAAAAAAGGAATTGGAATTACAAAAGAAGGAAGCCACTTGCCATCAAAGGGAGAAAGAGAAACAAGAAAGAGATAACAAGTTCAACAATCCACATGTTTTGTTTCCCATGCATCATTCCATGCCCATACTAAAACTGTATGTTACAAGATATGCTGAAAGTTCCTATCCTTGATTACCACCCTTACTTCCTTGACACCAATAGAATGCAAATAACTTCAACTCCCACTACACACCCCATTATCCCACAACCTCCTACTTCACATACAACCTTTCATACCATATCTGGTTTTCCTATTCCGTCATGGGTTCATCCAATGAACCTCTTAATGACTCCAACAACATCTGTCAATGATACAATTGTCCCTGATAGTCCAAACTCAAGTCCTACTTGAAGGTGTGACATGGAAATTGATTAAAAACCGATCCTAAAATTATGGCAGCATTTGAGGGGTATTTTTTTTTGCTGAAAAATATGTATCAAAATCAATTGAGAATGCATTATTGCATTCACAATTATAGTTTCTAGTAGGTATATTTTGCTCCAAATTGGTATGTTTTCTCCAATGTAATGAATATGACACATGCAGTATAAGTTTATATGTTTTGCTCCAAATGTAAGAAATATCAAGACATGCAATATAAGTTAATGTGTTTTGCTCCAAATGTAATGAACATCATTGTTTCAGATGTGGAAACCAAATCAACTTAAAATATGTTTAAAAAATACCTCAAATTGTTGCAGCTTAAAATGAATAACATTAAATAAAAACTAGAAAGATAAGGACTTATTTGAATCTTGGTGAGGTAAAAACCTCACCTCTAGATGGCTTAAAAACATAAGATTGCAGGTAACATTTTCCTGAGTATTGGTAGTGTGAATACACATTGTTTGCACCCAGCTTCGAATGACCTCGACACATACAACTTTCCATTCCTTAGTTTGCCAAAAACCTGCACATGCATGTTTATTTATTTATTAAAAAACTGAATTAAAATCATAAAATAAGATGTATAAAATAACATTTGTGAGTTTTATAGTCTAAAAACTCACAAAACCGGTTATACATTCTAATTTTTCCAATGACTTTTACTTTATTGTACGTGTAAAATGAAAATCGTATACCTTTCTCGCCAATGTAACCTCCCTGTCATTTGCCCATTTTAGTGGATTTTCCAACGCTGCAAAGAGATTCCATGTTCTTGGATGTGAAGCCTTTATCATTGTTTGCAGAATAAGAAAAACACAAATTACCATTTATGTCTGATTATCATTACCATCAAATAAGAAAAAATAAAAAACACAAAGTTTGCAGAATACAAGAGGAAAAACAATAGACCAGAATTGTCCTTGGTGTAAAGTTCTGTAGACAATAGACAATGAACGTCCTTGGTGTAAAGTTATGCCGATTGTCTTATTTTCCAATAGAAAACTTCAATTTCTAAACCTGCTCAATATGCTCCCTTAGTGTCGCCATTTGAAATCGAACTCAAGCTAACTACACAATAAACAAATCAAAATTTTATATTCTCTCACAGCAAAGACAACCAACAAAAAATAATTACAAAAAGGAGGATGAATTTGTTTGAAGACTAAGAATGTTCATAGCGTAAGGATCCCTTACATGGCAGTTAACTATTACTATGTGCCATTATTTCAACTGTTGTTTCGCCAATAACATCTTTGAGGACTAAAATCAATTATTTTATTGACTCATTTGGCTCCATGTCCCCATGCTTTACCTTATGCTCTCCTTCTGCATTCAAAGAACACATCGCTTCAACAATCTCATTTCCATCACTATCCTCTTTCTCTTTGGGGTCTCCTACTTCATAAAGTATCAAAACAGAGGAGCTCAACAACCCATCGTGCTCTTGAAAACTTTTCTGACTGTCACTGCAAACAAGATCACCAGTCATCTCCTCCATGGCAGAAAATCCACGCTGCACTCGTAACATTCCTTAATAACTTCTACTCTCTAACGCACTCTCCTTCACAAGACTTCCCCAAGACTGAAAATACCTTCTACCATCATCTAAAATTACCTGAAGCCACTCCATAAGCCATCCATAAAAGAGACTGAGAATGTGCCATTCTTTAAATTGGCCTTTTGTCTTCAAAGTCCAAATCGTGAGGGGCAGAGGGGTTCCATTTTTGCGGATTTTTTGAGGATTTTTTGATTGTGATATCCAACGTTTAAGTAGGAATAGCTATGTGAACAATCAAGAAGCATCCAGAACAACTCTTGGTGAGATGGTGGCTTGCATTAATGAAGGTATTAACTATTTTGCACGTCAAAATCTATGATGATAGATTTCATTTCCCTCTTTATTTAGTTTTTAATGTTCAACTTGCATTGTGTTGCGTGAACCACTTTTGGTCTCCACCAGTAAATGGGTTTTTTTGGAGATATTTATTTCGATTGATCATATGAATCAAAAATATTAAAATATGACTCCAAATTAGAGATATAGAATAAAAATGTTTATTTATAACTGGAAAAAAACAATCCTACGTGGCAAGGATTTGGTCCAATGGACCCACGAACTTAGGGTGTTCGCATACTAGCTCTTCTCCCTTACTGTTTCATATTTTAGAGTACTTTTTATTGTGTCTTACATGTGCACTTATTGATGCCTGGGACTCCCACATATTCTAAAATTTTGGTTTTAAGTATTAAAATATTATAGAGGACCAATACACACCAAGTGGCATCAATCGATGAGGCCAAAGAGATTGTTAAAGCCTTGAACTTAGTAGAGCCCCAATGATAAAAAATGTCACTTGTTGACAAGTTGCAGCCATCGTTCTTCCCACATTCATTAAAATTTTTGGGACTTAACCCTCATTTCATGGTTTTTAATGATTATGATGGATGCATGACAAGTGGCAAGCATTAGTGCCCTACATTGCCACAGGGCTCAAGTCATTACCTTAAAGTTTTCCAATTTGTGGTACACCGAGTAAAGAAAAATGAAAAGGGAGACATGTGACATCAATCAACACTCATGGATTTCACAAAATTTCCATAGGGTTTGCTATGTTGAGGTTATAATGAGATACATATGGTGAAGATTAAGTACATGTGTGATCACTACAATGCACTTTTCATGAACCTAAATTTTACACTTTCACCTAGTGGAAATCTAAGCTTGGGAATATCAATGGTGGCATGAAATAGGATTATTTTTTCATTGAAATGGTAAAGGTGTCATTAAAACGTAATTAAGAGGGATTCATTTTGAGATATAATTTAGAGGAAGAAATTGATTTATTGTGGATAATTTCATGATAGAGTTTAGGGAGGTTTTTAGCTGGTTTTCTCGTATCAAATGACACCCGCAATATTCTCATATGTTTTTGTTAATCTCTTCACTTGCAAAGATGATTTTGAGATAGCATATTCTATTCTTGGACCACCAAAATGAAAAAGAGTTAAGTGATTAATCTAACAAAGAATGAGTTGTTTAAATGATCCCGGATTGAAACCATTCCTTTCTCAATAGATGGAAGATCAATTGTCATTCCTCCTTGTGATCTCATAGGCTTACCTTGATCATTTGTTAAAGAAGAATTTTTCTTGCATATCAAGGCATATTTCCTTTTTATGGATCATCATGAGACCTAGAATATGCTTCTAAAGTCAGCTTTTAGGTGGATTCCTCACAATTGAGTATCTTTGAACATCCTTGAGCCTTCATGAACTTTCTACAACATATTTCAATGAAAGGAAAGGATATTTTTTAGCTTCTTCAACATATTCTTCATTTCTTTCTTCTCTTCTCTTTTCTATCTTACTTCTTCTATAAATGTGAAATCATACATAATTGTAATAGGTTCCACTCCTTAGAAGTAAGGTTACCCGATCTTTTGGGTGTTGTGTTGATACAAGCTTCTTAAGTGACTTTTATATCTGATTTGGATCTTTGTAAATGAAAGGAAACCTTAGATTGTGTTCAGATACCATATTTTGTATATCTTAGTTGTCTAATGAAATTATTGTTATGGCTCATATATTCCCTTTTTCTTATTGTTAATTATCTTTTTACCTCTTTCTTATCTCCATGGTTTTAATGTGTGACATTTACTTAGCTATTTCATAAATGTGTCTAAAATAGTTTGATTGATTATATGATTTAGATGCAGGCTTGGTTATGGCCAATATATTCCCTTTGGATTGACATTTTGTCCTCTTACTTGCTCATTCACATTGGGAGGGTGATCCACTTTCTCTTTGCATGACCATGTTTAAATTCATGTTTCTTTCATCCCCTTTATCTAGAAATCAGTATATTAGAGTAGAGTAGTGGTTAGCATTAGGGTATTTAGTGTAGGAAATCATCCTTCTTTGGAGATATTCCCGAGGAGACAAGATTCGGAGCAACCTTCTGTGAGATAAGTGTTGATCTAATGGGTACACTATATTCAAAGGACAAACACATGCATAATAGGATTTGATACCAAATGTTTTAAACTAAAAATAAAGTGCAAGTGATTAAATTTGACAGCATTCTTAAACAACAAGAGAGCGAGTATTTAGAGTTGGGGTGTCTCGTGCTCCTCCTCCACTGCTTGATTTTTTCTCATGCCTCTCAATTTTTCCAATCTACAACTCAATGCTAGATTTTTTATTTCGATGACACCTTCAACCTTACAATATGCTCACATGATCAAATTCTTGTGCAATAGGATTTGATACCAAATGTTGTAAACTAGAAATAAAGTGCAAGAGATTAAATCTTATGGTTTTATTAATAAAAAAGGATTGTATACACACACACACACACACACACACACACACACACACACACACACACACACACAAAGTGATGGGCTTACACAATAATTAAATCCCAACTCACAAGATAATCTAATCCTAACAATGTAATTTATTATCCAAACTATGTTAAATTAAATACTAAAATAAAAATAATTGATTAGAATCTTGAGTGCTCAAATGGATGGACATGTATTACAAACATAAACATAAAATAAAACATGCAAAAAACTAACAAACAATGACTCGACATGATAAAAACTTGGACAACATTGGACTTAACTTTTTTTTCAAATGTTTATGGGTGATGGAAGATTTCAAGTGAACCCAGATGCTCCCACATTGGATAGGTTGCTACTAAAATGATGACGACAAAAAAAATTGTAACATCTTAGACAAATTAGTATTGGTTTGAAAGGTCTATTTATTTAGATAGCATATTGTTTATGATATTATTAAGATTTATGATAAGTTCACATGTTTTGTTTAGTTTTCTTGAATTTTAATACCCTCCTATTTAAGATTGCATGTGTTAATTTCATCCTCAACTACTTTATCAAAATTTCATACGTACAAATTTGTCATGCTAAGGAGTCTTCAGCTGAAAAATTCTACTAGTTATATTATGCAATTTATGTGAGTTATTTGATATTATGACACTCATGTAAAGTTCCCAATTTCAAATGAAGGGTTTGACATGAACCTCAAAGATTTTCAAGCTCTAGAGAGGCATTATGATTCACTATTTTCCATTACTTCTCAAATTTATTGTTCATAGATACATGTAATATGATTGGATGTTTGTTTTAGAGATCTCGACATGATCCACTTTATCGCAACTTCTTTTTTTGATGTTTTTTAATCATGCTACAATGAAAATAATTTTTATTGTTGTGTTGCCTCTTACTTTGTGTCAAATATTATTGTGTGTAAAATATTACAAATTTTATGAAATATTACCACATCCTTATAAGGATTGACCTACATGTTGTATTTTGTATCATGTTTTTTCATTTTACTTCTCTAGTACCAACCTTGGTTGATCATTAACTGTCAAATGTAACTATTTTCCTTGTTATTAGTTTCCTTCATTGTTGTTAATTTTTTTAGCTTCCTTCAATTTCAATGTCTTATCCGTCTTCAAGATACTTTCACGAGCCTTTCAATGTCTAACTATCTAAATAAAATTGTATTATGCTAGAAATATGTACTCACCATTCATTATCTTACTAGTAGGATTAGCTAATACCTAATGCCAAGTGGTTCTTTAATTTTCCACTACATCGAGATAGTCTTCACCAACAAAATGGAGTTTAATGGTATTATCCATTTTTAATATTTTTGAAATTATTAGACTAGGAAAATGGATCCTTTATGCACCCCACCCAATTTCCTATTCGTTCCCATTTCATTACAATGTTCATCTTGTACAAGTTAAGGAGTGATTTTTGTGTCCAAATTATAGTTTGATATGCTCAACCCATGGAAGTTTTCAACCATTAATTTCATTCATTTAAAAGAACACTTATAGTTGTGATAGTTTCAAGTTGGTAACACTTGTGTCTTCCTTTATGCTTTATAATTTCTTCTCAATTTGAAAATGACATTTTCTTAGCTTGTTCTAAGAAAAGTGAAGCAAATAAAAACCTAATTTAATCAATCCTTCTTAACTTCTCACTCTATATCCTTGTGTCCCTCTAAATAGTCCTCATGAGAACCTATTTTTCACTTTCATGTATATTACTTTCTATTCTACCGATGAAATGCATTAGCTTCGATATGATCTCGCCATATCATGATTTTGTTCTTTATGTTTTTTTTCATTTCTTCATACACACTTTATCTAAACATCTTCTTCATGGAAAAAAATATGAATATTATCATGAAGCATCCACAATGTTTTGTTTCCTAGGTTATAGTATAATATTAAGTGATAATTTTATTGGATCAATTTGACTTCATATCCCACCTTGATTCTTGAACATTTAGATTTTTTTACACCCATATTGTTTCAGGTTTAGGAATCTCGATGCTTGAATATTTAGATCAATTTTAGTTTTTTTATTAAAATAAATTGAAAATTTAATCCTCTCTAGGTTACCCACCTTAGGTATGAATTTGATGTTACATTTGTTAATGATAGCTCTTAGAGAATTTTTGTTTAAAGCTTCTTTGTAAACCTACAAGAGATCTGGCCCCACAAAATGCCATGTGTCTTTACAAATTTCGAAGGAAAACCAACAATTACATGTGCTTTTTCATTAGCCATGCATTGCTAATTCGTATGAAGATCCTCAAGAGAGAGAGGGAATCATATTGAATCCTTGCAACAGGATAAATATTTTAGGGATTAATATTAAGGCATTTTTTAAAATAATTGTATTCTCCTCTATTACTTCTTGGGATTAGAAGAGCAATTTATAGTGCTCCACAAAATCTAATGAGATTTTTGGCAAACTAGTGAGTCAATTTTGGGCCACCTAGAAAGATTTATCCTTCTCATGGGCTTGCTTAGATCGAATAGATTTGAAATCTCTTTGGAAGGCTTATATCCTACTTTGAGCCCATGGAATCAAGCACGGATTTGAGCCCCTTTTTACAACATAGCTTTCATTGAGTTTGAGTTTATTCCTAAGATTAGTAGTCATGGCTTGTAGCTAAAAATCAAAAGGGTTAGACTCTAGAAGTGAGGAGACTCTATGAAATTATTTGTTCAAAGCACAATCCACCTACTTGCGAACCCCAATCACTTGTTTACCAAAGTGGTGGAGGAAAGCAAAGAAGTATGGTTAATGATTTTATTCCGCCACTCAATATAGCTAGCATCATAAGGAGGGCATGGAGCTAAATTCCACACCATGGAAATGAGCTAGATAGTTCCTTCATGAGTTTGTAAAGAGTTTTTGAGATAGATATAATTATGTGGCACTTTAAATTTGGCTCCAATTGACATCAACTTAACAACGCTGACGTTATGCTCAGAAAGCACAATATCTTGCTAGTTAATGACTAGAAATTGTTTGTAACTATTAAAGGTGAACATATATGTTTCTTAAAGAGCATCCCACAATCAAATATTTTAATGACATTGTCAGCATCGTCTCGCAAATTGGACCAAGTGAACCAAGATTGGAGGGTAAAAGTTCACCATTGATATAAGGGGTTTTTCAAACCCCAATGGTTTTAAAAATAATACCAAGTTTCACACTCACCAATGTACCACCAAATGGGAAGCACACCTTATTTATCCTTTGAATGCTCAATTGTATAAAAATCACCACATACCAGCCATAAGCCTAGTGGTAGATTATTTTCCAACCAATGCCATAACTCCATTCTTTGAGGACCGTCATTAGAGGAAAAAATATTATGCTAACACACTGAGAATCCATTAATATCCAGCATTACACATACAACCCAATTTGAAGGGTTCACTCTAAAGCAATAATTAGGGGGAAAATCTTGGGAATATGGAAATACTAACACCACCTCATCCTTCATTAAGCAAAGTGTGGAAATGCGTGAAATATGAAACTATGCATTTCAAAGTGGTTTGGAGAAAAAAACATGTAATCTTAATTTCCTACAAACAAATCACATCAATATTTCCAACCTTCTAATAAGCAGAACACACAAATAATTTACATGAGGAAATTCATGTAGGAAATTCATCCATAGTAAGTTCCCCTTGACCATCCTGAAAGTTTGTCTCGAGTCCAGTAAAGAAAAACTATTAGATAACAATGAAAAATCATCGATGAAAATGGAGTGGTGTTTAGCCTTGTTATCTATTGTAGGTGACTTGTAACCACCATGTGGTGGACTTTAAGAGCATGGAATGGGTTGAAAAATCATCGCTAGTCCTGCCTTGCTAAAAGATGTTATGGACTAGCAATTTGGCTCTGATTGGGAGGGGATTAGATATGGGGAATTGACATGGATGTGTTTAAGATATTTTCAAGTAAATGCAACTTAAACGAGGTTTGAACATTAGACAAAAAGTTGTCAACATGAATGATTTTTTTCTTAGAGAGCTTTTTTTTGTTAACCGTTGGTCCATCCGTCAAATTTGGAAGGGAATTTTGGCTTTTCACTCGTGATGGCCTCTTAGTTGGCTTTGAGTGGCTCAAAAGTGACAATCACAAATGTGGTGGTCAAGGGCTTAATATCTAAAACAAGTATTTGACAGGGTAAAGTCAAGTGATCGGGGATAATTTTTGTGTCAAAATGTTCCTTAAACTTTCCTAAACCATTCCAGTGAAGTATATGCTTTAGATATCTTTCCGACGACTGTAAGAACGTGAAAAACGGACACGCCGAGCTCAAGATATGTCCAAATCAAGTTTGGTCAACCGGAAGGTCAACATTGGTCAACAGATCCAAGATGACGTGGACACGTGCACAATTGGCCAAGTGGCTCAGTCTGGTAGTGGACAAGTGTAAAATGAGAAAGAGGAATCTCGAGAGCTTTTCGTCGACTATTTGAACGTCGAAATCCGAGTCCATATGCGAAAGATATGACTGGTCAAAGTTTGGGTCAAAGTATGGTCAAACATTTGGTCAACGTTGGTCAATGGTAAAATTGATGGTATTGAAATCATTTGGAATCAGTACCATTGTGTAGATATTTCTGAGAGATTTTTGACATATTTTGATGGACCAAATCTGAGTTCGTATGCAAAAGATATGTATAGTCAAAGTTGTGGTCAAATGATGACATGGCACACTGTGACGTAGACAAATGGCATATTATGGGCGTGACACTTGGTAGGTTTTTAGTGGATTTGGATTTAAAATAATAATAATAATATTTTATTTAATTCATTCCATGGGAATAAGCCTAATCCCATGGGATAAGGAGGATTTTGTGGACAAAGAGCTATTTAAAGGCTTATCATATCCTTTTCCCACCAAATGTGGGGTCAATGGCTAAATTGGGTGCCTAAACCTATGGAAGGGGGATTTGAACCCAGCACCTCATCTAAAAAGATGAGCAGGCTTACTTACCAACCCGCCACCCTCTTGCAAGTGGTATAAACAAGGTTCACTTGTAATTGTATAGGACAAGTGTCAGTCCGTGTAAAAGCCATAAGGAGACAGCTTTAAAATGCCATTTTGAAGGCCTTGCACTCAGATTGGGAACTTGGAGTAAAAGGTGAAATGGAGGGAGTTCTAAGATGATTCTAACGATGGAAGATTTGATGTTTTTGTTGAGTTTTAACCTATTTTTGGAAGCTTTGAATGCAGTTTTAACAAAGGATCTACAAGACAACTGCTAGTTGGAAAACACGAATTTCAATGCACTTCCGGTCTAAATTTTGACTTGGTGTAAACATGAAAAGTGTTCATAATTCATAAATGATCTCAAATATATGATTTTTTTCATATAATTTTTTTAAATCTCCATTTGTAGGTATTTTTCTAATGCAAGATTACATAGGAGATCACATCATGAAAACACCGTAGAGCCACGGATCGTTCTTGGGATAGTTTCGCTATTTTTCGAGTTCTCTTGGGACATTGATCAACTCATTTTTAGGTTTTGATTCATTATTGATTATTTATAAGAGTTATTTTACTTAAATTTCAATATTATTAATGGATCGGTTCAATCAACCCGGGGACATAGGAATTTCCGAACCCCGTAAACAATCTTGTTTCATTATCCGAGTGGTTTCAGCTTTTTGATTATTTATTTTCTATCCAAGTTTTTGCACTTCTATGGATGCATAATAATAATAATTTAATCAATTTTTGGAGTTTAGAATACTTAAAATTGGTTAAGAAAATTACGATCTTTGGAAACTTTTAAAATTGAAAAAATACAACACACATTTTCGGATCAAAAGAGGTAACCTTTTGGAAGAAGTGGTCGGATCCCACTTGCTATCGATATGTTATTTCAAATCCTTAGAGAAGATCCTTTCTTTTGGTTGAGCAGAGGGAAGCGGTCCACTTCCCGATAAATAAACCGGTCGATAGGTTTCACAATCTCTAATATAAAAAACATGAGATAAACTAGAAGGCCTAGGAGCTAAACCCAAACAAGAATTTTGAGGGAAACTTGGTTTGAAATGTTAAAATCTTGAGTCCAAGGAGAAACCACAAGAATGTACTTTGTAAAAACCAACAACTTGATTTAACAAGCAAAGCCATGACTTGTGAAGGTTCCTTGAAAAAAACTTTGGTAAGATATGTATACACACTATTGGATTCCCAATAGTGTTTAATCTGCATTATGCATGAATCTTTTAGAGAGAATACAACCAACAAAGCAAGAAATTAAATGGTTATTTTGATACCATCTCATAACTGGTTCAAGTGTGTCCGAACATCAAGGACATAGTCAAAATCATTATCCCATCGTAAATTTTGGCCACAAACTTTCTTGTGCGCTGGGAGCCATCTCGCTAACTTCAACAACAAAAGTTACAAATTTCATTGTTCAATGCCATATAAATAAGCTCTAAACCTGCATGGGTAGATAAATATGGAACTTTACTATGACAGGATGTAGAAAGTCTCACAAAACCTATATGGACTCTTAGAAACGATTGACAAAGATTTCTAGACACGAATGATGACATGCACCATTTATATTATTTTTCAGTTTAGGAATGTCGATTCTTGAACATGTAGATCATTTCTAGTTTTCTACTAAAAGAAATTGATAATTTTATAAAATCTACTAAGGCTTTGGGAATTCTCAGTGCTACACAGCAGTAGAATGAATGAAGCCATTCTTATTCTCCCTTTACAATAAGCTTTCTATGTAATTCAATCTTTACCATTGTCCTCGAGGCATATGTCATCCCATTGAAGTGCAATGTGGTAAGTTGTCGAAGATTGCCATGAAACAAATTTATGTATTGTTGATTCCATTGTTATGATATATGCTAGATGTGGAAGCCTAGTGGGTACATGCAAAGTGTTTGGAAAAATGTCACAGAGAAATTTAGTATCATGGAATCCTCTGGTTTCAAGGTATGTTCAAAGTGGGCATGGCGTGGAATCCTATAAATTGTGTTGTCGAAACAGAGTGGAAGTTATGAAGATTGATGTCTTCATCTTCAGGAATAGCCTAGAATCCCTAGAGAAAGGCATGCGGGTTAAGTACAATTTTCGCCAAAAATGGATTAGCCTCGCACAACACTGGAATGCATCCTAAGCATTGTGTATGCTAGATGCGGGAATCAAAAAAATTAAACATAAATGTCGATCCAGATGTGATATTATGGACTGTAATTAATACATTATACAACCGCATTGTATTAAAATAAAGAACATAGTGGATACATTCTTCGTAAGGATGTCACATACTTGAACATCGATATCTCGAAAATCTTATAAGATGTTGGAGTTGCAAGTTCCCTACAAAACATAGATGCAAAATGTGAAAGCATACACATAGCAGGTGAATTTTATGAAAAAATTTATCTCAAAGAGATGTGATGTCATGGACAAAGAATGATTACAGGATATACACAAAAATAGGTTTGATGAAAAACCTTGAAACTTTTAAGCAAATGCAATTAAGCAGTGTAAAACGAAATCTGTAACCTTTGCCAACACCCTACCAATTTGTGCCAAAATGGGAGCTTTGGAATAGGGTGTGGGCATCCATAAAAGTATAGTTGAAATGCACTTGAATTGTTTGACAAAATGCCTCAAAAATATGATCTCATGGACTAATATGATTGCGGGATATACCCAAAATGGGTTTTCTTAAAAAACCTTGCAAACTTTTAAACAAACGCAAGTGATAGGTACAATGCCAAAATCGCAACCTTTGCACAAAGATCCTCCCACCCATCAAAAATGGAAGCCTTAGAAACAAGGCATTGGGTATCTATCACAGTATAATCAGAAGCATATTTTGTGAGATGTCATAATTGCAAGTTCCTTGGTAGACATGCATTCATATTGGGGAAGCATACACACAACACAAGAACTGCTTGACAAAGTGTGTCAAAGAAATTTGAATTCATGGACTGCAACGATTGCAACATATGCAAGATCCTGTAGAAAGCCCATAGGGGAATTGTTGTTCCATTTACCATATATATTATTCAAAATCTTTATATTTTGATCCTTGAACCAAACTTCTGATAAATAAAGCCTTGCCAATCCAGGTTGCAAGAGCCACATATAATAACCCCTAATCTACTAAAAGTTAAGTGTACAAAAAAAAACTTTAGAAGTAGAACTCAAATTCTTTTCAAGAAATTCCCACAAAAAGATATGATGTGTGTATTGTTACAACTCACAACTGAGTTGTTTTTCCTAAAACAAAGAGATGAAGATTCTCGTAGCATTACATATTCTCAACTATAAGACCGAATTACAAACACTCTAGTACATGAGGTGAAGGGCACTCAAGGCAGAGAGAGAGAGAGAGAGAGAGAGAGAGAGAGAGAGAGAGAGAATTTGAAAAACAGCTATAGTTGAATCCCATTCAGCCACTCCAATTTGGCTTTGCTGATAAGGATGTTTTTGATTCACATATGCCTTAGTCTAGTATAGACCATCTTAAGAGCCCAAGCCAGCCCCTTATGAAGGTTACAGCTCAAGAGTCTCGCATTGCAAGTAAACAAGTAACCAATGCCAGTGCATGTGGCAACATTGCTTCTCTATTGAAGCTAGTTAAGATTGGATTGTAAAACGTACAACTGGTAGTGTCAGACTTACACACATACATACACACACATTTCCACAGTTTATTTTGCTAACCTGGTTCCACATCTGATTAGAACTTAGAGATGCATAAATATTTATCAAATGGAAGCATAATCTTGCATAGAAGTAGGTTTTTGGGTGAGTAGAACTACTTCTCTTAGAAGGAAAAGGGTGTCAAGCTATTCCAAGAGGACATTATTCTCATGATTTCTATTAGACACTTTGTGAAGTATAATAAATTTGAGTATCATGTTTTATTGCAAAACTTGAAAAGAACTGTGAATTGTCTTTTCTAATATATCTGTAATTACTGGTGAGTATTACTTCTCTAATATATCTTATGGTACCTAGCGGACCTAGTGACTACACCGAAAGGCGTGTCTTTAAGTGAACACGAACCTCCACTTTCTGACACGGCACAGACAATCCGATGGCGTGTATTCAGGGGCAATTGACGTACGGAGGAATGTGCACCGTCCATGTAGCGAGGTTGGCAGGCAATGTGTCAGTTTTCACGAGTGAATGTAGAGAACAGATTTAACAGTTTTTTTGAATCCGCGCAAGAGTCGCATCCATTCTTTCAATTTCAATCCGGAGACCTGGAGCCTGCCCACTGTGTTGTCCGCATCGGAAGAAAAAGAAGAGCAGGGTTTCAGTAGTTCCTGTCTGATAAGAATCCAGTTCCAGACCTGAGGCAGAAAGGATTTAATGTTGTGTGGCGTATTATTGTTGTCTTTAAATTCCCTGAAATCACCTTTTTAGGGTTTTCCCTACAATCAGAGGCCTGAGAAATACAGTTCTATGCCGTCGCAAATAATATTCCAGAGGATGTCTTCCCTGTACCTCTAGGTCCATGAAATAGATAATATGGTACAGTTTTACCTTAGCTGACTGCAAGAGCTGATTTGGGTCTCATAGGGTGAACTGTGCAATGGGTTTTAACATAGGGCTCGCTTATGATTTTCACTTTACTTTTACCCCTCGACCTCATCCTATTAGACACTCAAATTTTGTCTTTCATTGTGAGAATCATTTCTTTTTTCTTAAAAAAGAGAATGGGATTGTCTTTATATTTGTTTAATCCTGGATTTTTTTTTGTACAGAGCCCCTTCTGGCAGAATGTAATGTATTGATTCTAAGAGAAGAAACTCCCCACCAAGTGGAAGGTGAGGGTATTCTCAATTTTTGTGCAGGTTATAACCATTCTCAGTGTTTCAAACAAATTTATCATGTTTTTTAGTTATCATTCATGCAATGCTTGGTTACTACAAACCATTTCTTGAAGGCTTTCGTGCTAGGAATTCAATAGGAGCTTATAAGCTTAATGACTATAGGAAAGATTCCTTTTAATATCTCTATGCACGTTATTTGCTAGAATGTCATTGTAAACAACACCATGCAGAAATGATAATAGATATTATAAGCACATGACCTGAATGTGTGAAACCTACTATTCTATCACATTATATTTAAACCCACGCAATAATTTTTGTCTCATATATATTACACCTAACTATAGTAACATGTTATAAATCGTGGAGGGTTCTTTAGCAATCCCAATTCATAACAATGATTTTAGTCTTAGACACTTCCCGTTCAGGCATTTCATCTAAAGATTTGTTTTTTTATATCACAACATTTTATTGATTGCAGTCTTTGACATTACATCCTATAAAGGCATGTAGTCGATATGAAAAGATTGTTTATGACAACATTATATTTGTTTTTAATGTATACCAAGAAAGACATTTGGTTATATTCTTTGTGCTTTTACATAAACAATCATTTTCCACCAACCTTGGTTTCATGATATGATGTTCTGTGTTCAAAATTTGGTGGACTCACTCTCCACAATAATGGGGTTGGGTTTAATCTTATAAATTTTATGATTCTTTCGTATAAAAATGATTTCTTCCTTTATTTAAGTGAGACTTTTATTCTACATGAGATCTATAAAATATATGATTGGAATGTCACTTACAAAATCTTAAATTGCATTCCAAACTTTCTTTTGGCCCCTAGATTTAAGGTCTAGAAGACCCATATTCCTTATCATTCAATACAAGTCAAAAAACCATCTCCACCAACCAGGTTTCATGATCCCTATCTAGCACTAGACTGATTGGATCACAGGTCATCTCACTTGCCGATCAAAAGTCCAACCCAAAATTTTAGATCGACTACTTTAATGAAATGCCATTGATCTGTAAAAAAGAGCTCCAACATATTCTATACCATGCCAGAAGGATAATAAAAAAGTCCAATTTTCCCACGAAGGAAAATGGTTGTTGCCTAAAAAGGAAACTCCTGAAAAAACATTTTTTTCCCCAGTGGATGAAATTCAAGAAGAATAAGAAATCTATGGAGATATATGGGAGGTTTCTAAGACTTTTGGTCTAAGATAAATGGAGATTAGCGAGACTTCGTGGTCATCTTTATGATGTTTGAAGAAAGTCTAGACTTTTCATGGTCCATTGCTGCTAACAAAGTCAGATTTCAACTCAACATACAACCTCCCAAATGCAATTTCAGTATTGCTATAAGGCTGGCACCACTCCTATGTGAGCATTGGCAAGAACACACACTCAAGTAGATGGGGAATGCCATGGGTGAATGTATTGCAACCTCAGAGTTCAGATGTGGCCTCAAAGTTCTAATCTATGCTCGTATTCGTGTCAATCTAGATCTTGATAAGATACTACCTAATATAATAAAGTTTGGATATGGGTTGAATAGAATGGGAATAACCAATAGACTACGATGTTTTATTATAGATGAACTATTAGTCATGAATATGCACATCTAGCTAGGGATATACCCCACTCCATTAAGAAAAGATATCTGGAGTTGCCAATCCAGAGGAAATTTCACAAGAGAATATTGAGAAAAATAAACGTAAAGAAATGGATCAACAGGATGAGAAAAGTTTTGGTGAGCCATGCATGCAAATGTAATGTCCCTTTTTCCCAATCGAAGACCTTTGGCCTATTTTTTTCAACTCATCGACATACCAAATGAAAACTATAAGGGTGACTTTTAGTTATAATAAATTATTATAAAGTGCTATAAAAAAATAAAATAAAATTATTAAAGCACTTATATTAATTTATTTGGCTTAATAAAACTAAATTGTAATCCCTATGAAAAATATGATTTTCCTTAAGGGGAAAAGTCATCAGTAAAGGGATTTATTATATTTTATTCCTCCCAGAAAGGATAATGACCACTTGGGCCAAAAGGGAGTAATGAAGCCTAGGAAAGATAAAAACATAATTAATTTATGTATTTCCCAGAGAAATGGGACTTGCACTAGGAGGGAAATATTGTTGGAAAAAAATATTTATTTAATATGGGAAAATATTAAATGTTTACATAGGAAAATCATGTGAGCTCATTGGGTCAATGGGTTTGGAGGTTGGTTGTTGGCTCTTTTCCTTTAAAAGGGAAGTCGACTTGCCTCTTCTATATTCCATATTTTCATATGATAATTTCTCTTGTATTTGAGCTTTGAGCTTTTGCATAAAAATTCAAAGGACGAAACCCTTGTGAATTCTACCTCTTGTGAATGAAAACCCCAAGAGCTTGAGAGGGTTTTTCACTCGAAATTCCCATTGATTGTAATCAGATTTTCGTAGTTATTTTCATCATTTCTAGCAATGTATTTTGAGGATATTTTGGAAAATAAATTGTAGCTTCTTCTATTGGATCGACCTCAGTTGGGATTGATTTGACTTGTTCTTTAAGGTATTTAAATCTGATTTTTATTGTCAAATCATCTACAAATTTGTGTGAAGTGAAGCAAAACAATTTTATAATTTTTAGAGGGTTCTCACAGTGGTTTTCAAGTAGTTTTATAATCAGATTTCAGATCTGATTTCTGATCATTTGTGGCTTCAAAAATTATGATTTTAATATATTTGGGATTCAAAAAATATGGCATTTAGTTTGTGAAAAGAATATAATTTTTTGAGAGTGATTTGCATTGGTTTCTTATCCAAACCCTAGTCGCATTTCCTCTATTTAAATCAGATTTTCCCTAGCTTTATTGTCATAGCTGTCAAAAAGTATGTTTTTATATTTGTGATTGGAGAAAAATTCATTTTGGGAAAAAATATCTATTGGGATCTTTCAAGGTGGTATCGTGAGCAATGTTCCTCCCACCAGAGGGTTTTGATTCGATGCAACATCACGAAAGGTTGGTGATAGAGCCAATCATGGGAGTTAAACATTAAAGCTTTCCATGGATCCGGAAAGAGATCTTCTTATGACTATGATTACTATCCAACAACAATTACATTGTCGATCTGATGATGATGAGCAGATGATGGAGAGGATGGCTTTGGATAGGCCAATTAGATAGGAGGCCTGGATCATCATCATTTTCTATTCACAAAGGTCCAACACCGCAAGACAAGGAAGCATAAGTGATTAGCATATTTGAGGAGTATAGCATTCTTCCTCAAGATGTTAAGGAGAATTTTCCTTTCATGTACTATATGGACATGCACCCGAAGATTGGCTACAAGACTAAGCAGGCAAAGAAGGAATATCACACTATAGCTTCCGAATGGTTGATACGTGGAAGGAAAAAAGTAATCTTCACAAATGGATGATACAACTCTTCATGAGAATGCTTTGGTGTCTTCAAGTTCCAATGAGGTATGCAAAAATTTATATGATGAATTTGATAGACATGTTGATTTGACTCAGGAAGACATGGGAAATGTTTTATCTACATCATCTTTGCAAGAAGTTTCACTAAAAGCTTCTACTTTTGAGGCTAGCATAGAGCATGTTAGTATTCTAGATAATAGCATGGATTCGTTTGGTCTTTCACATGAGGATAATTCAGAATTTTCTGCTGATGATCATGGAGTTGATGATTTTGTTGATGACATTCGTAGTGGATCAACCATTCATGAGTTGTCTTTGACGGTGTTAAAAATGGGTTTTGTGTGATGAATTCAAGTCATAAGAACTCTGATTTTTTATATCAGACTTGGGAGGATGTGACAAAGACACAACTTTTGTGTGATATGTGGTCACAAAAGGCCAAGGAGGCTAAGCTAGTGGCTGCCCTTGCAAACCAAGATCAGAAACACATCAAAGAACAAGCTCACCACATAGATCAACAAGAAGAAAGGGGGAGAATACTCCAGCAATTGACTCATAATATTCAGCCCATTGGGGACACGAATACTCAGGTTTTGGTGCAGCAAAAGTCAAGACATTTTGAAGTCCAAGATTGACGTGGATGTTGGTGATACTCCAAGGTATGATGAACATAATAATGCATCTTATTTATTGTTGCCTAGTCCAATCTATTTTCATCATGAGATGCATGATATGGTAGAAGATGAAGTCTTCATTTTGGAGTTTGTTGAACCATTTCTCCAAGTATATATATGTGAGCATTTTGTGGATGATATATGGTGGCAAGTCTTATCCCACTTTGATACAGAAAGTTAACAAAGAAGAGTCTAATTAATCATTTTAGCATGTTTTATCTCTTGTGCATGACACTTGGACAAAACAAGATTAGAATTGCTTGAGGGAAAGCAATTTTCGAGGAGGATTGTAATGTCCCTTTTTCCCAATTGAAGACCTTTGGCTTATTTTGTCAACCTAACGCAGTCAAAGGAGAAATATAAGGTGATTTTAGTTATAATAAATTATTAAAAAGTGCTATAAAAATAAAATAAAATTATTAAAGCACTTATATTAATTTATTTGGCTTAATAAAACTAAATTGTAATCCCTATGGAAAATATGATTTTCCTTAAGGGCAAAAATCATTGTAAAGGGATTTATTATATTTATTCCTCCTAGAAAGGATAACGACCACTTGGGCCAAAGGGGAGTAATGAAGCCTAGGAAAGATAAAAACATAATTACTTTATGTATTTCCCTAGAGAAATGCGACTTGCACTAGGAGGGAAATATTGTTGAGAAAAACATTTAATATGGGAAAATATTAAATGTTTGCGTAGGAAAAATCATGTGAGCTCATTGGCTTAGTTTGGAGGTTGGTTGTTGGCTCTTTTCCTTTAAAAGGAAGTCGACTTACCTCTTCTATATTCCAAATTTTCATATGAGAATTTCTCTTGCATTTGAGATTTGAGCTTTTGCATAAAAAATCGAAGGACGAAACCCCTTGTGAATTCTACCTCTTATGGACGAAAAACCCCAAGAGTTTAAGAGGGGTTTTCACTCAAAATTCCAATTGATTGTAATCAGATTTTTAGAGTTATTTTCATTCATTTCCAGCAGTGTATTTTGAGGGTATTTTAGAAAATAAATTGTAGCAGTTCTTCTATTAGATCGACCTAGTTTGGGACTGATTTGACATGTTCTTTAAGGTACTTAAATCGATTTATATTGTCAAATCATCTACGATTTTTGTGAAGTGAAGAAAAACAATTTTATAATTTTTGAGGGTTCTCATAGTGGTTTTCAAGCAGCTTTTATAATCAGATTTCAGATCATTTGTGGCTTCTAAAAATTCTGATTTTAATATATTTGGCCTTCAAAAATATGGCAATCAGCTTGTGAAAAAAATATAATTTTTGCAGAGTGATTTGCATTGGTTTCTCATCCAAACCCTAGTCGCATTTCCTCTATTTAAATCAGATTTGCCCTAGTTTTATTGCCATAGTCTTCAAAAAAGTATGTTTTGATATTTGTGATTGGAGAAAAATTCATTTTGGGAAAAAGATCTATTGGGGATCTTTCAACAAAGGTAGAGACATTTTAGATCCACCTCAATTTCAGCTTGTAAATCTATTCTCAAGCTGATATGGAGGATGACTAATGAACCCGTAGCGCATGTTGAAAAAAAATACATCAGATGCAACAATTGCTTTATCAAATTATAAGGAAGGATTAGATGCCTATTCAATTTGTGTCAAAACCATATAACATTTATTTCTGCAGGAATCTTTTCTATGATTCGGCTTCCTTCTTGATTTTGTGGTCTCATGAACTTGGGAGGCATGATTGCTATCATTAATATACTCAGAACAGTAAGCATCTGAGTTTACCCCTCCATGTTCTCTAAATGAAGTTCCATCCTCCAGATTGTTTATTGCACTTCCAAGAACAAAGTGCTTCTTAGAATTCTTCATCTCTCATACCATTTGTTGAAGAAAATCCTGCCTGTCCTTTTCCTCGCCCCCGGATCTTGCCAACTTGGAAGCAAACATTTTCCCTACTTGAATTCAATACTATGACTATCGAACTGTTCATCAACTGAGTAATCATTAAATTCTCTTGTTAAGTTCCTTAAATCTATGAAGGGAGAGTACCCTTCCATGTTCCCTGATTTTCTAAATACAGAAACGTAAAGCCACCATGTGAGAACTCCTCACAAGTAAGAAGGTTGTGTCGAACTTATGTTGTCTTAAACAGATTGAATTTGCACTCACATAATTCAAGAATATGCTTCCTCTCGAAACTACTTTTCTATGGTTTACCTGTGAACATGTTGTGTTTCTTGAATGTACCTTGTTAATTTGTCTTGAAGAGTGTTATGTGGAAAATTGTTTTTCTTGGAGTTCTTATGAGGCTGAAAAATGAACATAGTTATGTTAGTTTTCAAAAGAAAAATATTTTCTTCCCTGGAGGTTTCTTTTCTGATAGTTTGTTGTTGCAATTGTTTTCAATTATTTAACTTATTTTAATAACTTTTTCATTTGAAGGAAATGTTTCTTGTTTGAAAACATACGTTTCTGTTTGGAAAAAAGAATGGCACATATTTCATGTTTAGTTAAAAAAATTTTAATGCTTTGTCCTATATGACCCTTTCTTCTTCAACATGTGGGGGTGCGTGCCTTCGCCCTCGCCAGGAATTCATGTGTGTTGAGGGGATGCTTCCCTTATGAGGTCACATGGATGCACTCCAAGTTGAGTGGTCAACTGTGTAAGGCCAAGATTTTTAAAGTTGTCTGTTGAAAGGAAAGACTTCTTCCGCTCATAGCTTGCCTTCACTTTGATGTTTTTTTTTAGCTTTTCGATGTTTAAAGTTTGTCGGTAACATTTTGCATTGCATGCAGCTTTGGCCTCCCAAAGTAACAACTGCAGAAATGGTTAGAGATCGCCTCCAGTTGTTGTCATCAGTGCTTTACAAGCTTTGAAAAAGATGGGCGTTCTTGTGGAGAAGCATAAAACTGTAAATAAACATAAGAGCCGCGAGAAAAAAAAACCACACCCAAAAAGCAAAAAAATCCACAAAAAAATAGTTGACTTGTTTATATGTTTCCTTTTGCTGCTACATTTAATGAAATATGTATGGGGGTTGTAAAAAATATGGAACTTTTAGAATGTTTAGTGCAACATTTTGATCCTATTAGTAATTTTCTATGGGTTGCATTGTACAAATTAAAACTTCCTTGACATGTATGAATATGCAAATTTGTAAATAACTTTTCCGACATATATGAATATGCAGATTTGTTTTGTTGGAATACTTAATGATATCTGCAACTTTTAGTTATATCTCTATCAGTTCCATTAAAACCTGAAATTTTGTTCGATGGTTTTAATAATGTTGTTCGATTCTATGTCTTCGAATATTCTATATATATTAAAAAAATCAAATAAATAAAATACATGTATAATAGTTCATGAAAAAAAAAAAGTAGAGTTTTGTATCTTTGAAAGGAAAATTGAAAATTTGCCTCCTTCCAAAAAATAGTATGACAAGCATAAGTGGTTGAACCAGACATATATATGTATTCTTACAGAAAACCATGTTTAAGGAAAAACAAATTGCAAAGTTTTAATACAATCATCAGTTTAATTCCACATCATTAAAATCATATTAATAAAACTTGCAACTAAAATGTGTCTTTCTGAATTCTATGAAACTAGAATGTTTTGCTTCCCCCTAGCTTTAAAATGTAGGAAATTTGTATTCAGTTTCATTTAGGGATTTTTTTGCTTCGCTCCCCGCATACAAACATATTTTAAGGAATCTCTACTTTCTTGTTGTTTTGTATGTCACCTTTTTGGTGCGACCAACCCCCACATGTTAAATCATGGGATTCTGCATCACTATTTAGAAAAAAATTTTGACCCGTGTTACTGTGTTCATTGTAAAAAAATTCGTGCCTTATTTGTCTTACCTTCTCAAAAATTAGCGAACATTATTGGCTAACTTAACTTTTTAGCAATTACTTGTTATATATTATATCTCAATTTAAATGTTTATGTTTGTCTGCAATATCTATATGATAAAGTATTCTCCACATTTGTTCAATGATGTTTTTAATATAATAATGTTGTAGGCATACATTTTCTTCCGACTTCCTTTTGTATATTTAAAACCTTGTAGCACAAATGGAAAAGTAAATTTCTCCTTACCATTTTCCATATTCCTTGGTTTATATTATCGTTCTATTTTGGGTGTTTGTTATATATTTCTTCTAGCCTAATTCTACGCAATACAAAGTATACGCTCCCCACACTACGGCTTGACTTTCTCCCTTTCGGCTTTCACATTGCACTACTCGCGTGTGATTGTTAGTGACTCATCCTAGTTGTTGGCTTCGCCACATTGATAATTAATGGGTATTTTGTTAGGTTTTTTCTATTATAAGTTGTAGCATATTGTTTTCGATTTAATGATGTAGGTTATTACCATAGTTGGATTGGGCATTTACCTCGTGAAATGTGTTTCTACGTAAAAGATGAGTTTACATCAGGTTCAAAAATTATGATTTCCTTATTTTATAGCAATCTAAAATTATGATTTCCTTTGCTATCATACCCATATTTGGGTTGCTTCTTTAAAATTAGGGATAAATAACATATATGATGAATCTATGCAAACCAATGTTTTGCTGAGATTACAGAAAAAACAAGTAAACAAACTATAAGAGTAGGAAGAAAATGTTAAAGGAAGAAATACTTAGCCTGTAATACTAATAATTGATTCTCTATTCATTGATGAAGTACATGAGCTATTAGTTTTAGCTAAACTGGTCCTTTAGTCATCAATTTCCTTTAAGGGAAATCTTCTACCAATAGATTCGAAGTTTCCTCCATGGAATGTTGAACCTATAAAACTAGGCAATACAAAATGCCAACTTATCTTACCTCCCTTCGAGTCATAAAGTCACATGGATATAGATGCTCATCACAAAATGAAGTAACTTTTTGACTCAATTTTACTAATACATCATCTAATATAGCCGAACAATTAAGTTGAAATCAAGTTATCTAAAATAATAAAATAGAAGATCTTTTCCAAACTAGCACGAATCCTCATTTCTATATCATGCAAAAGAATTGCCTTAAGTACATGAGTACGTGACATGCAAATGAATGGCTTAAAAAATTGAGATGGATGGGTTTTGAACTTGTTTACGTTTGAATCTCTATTGATTTATTTCAATCATATACATTTTGAACCATGGACCTAATACTTATGAATCACATTAAAGATAATTCAATCCCTTCCTTTAGCCTTCACTATATGGTGCAAACATTTAACATCATCGTGATAATACAACACGACCATTAAAAGATGCATAGATACATGTAAAATTGGAGAACAATTATTATATTATGTTCTCATCAATAAATTTTGAACAAGTTGTAGCATCACATTCAAACTCTCAAACTGTAGTACAATGGATGAGAAAAAGTAAGAGATCTAGGGACAGAAAACAATCCAATCCAAGCCTCTACATAATGTGGAGAAAAATTCTTACTACATGTTCTCATCAAGAACATTTGAACAAGCTTTAACATCACATTTGAATTCCCATCATAGTCTCATCATTTGTTTATAGTTACAAGTGTCATGGCAGACATGTATGGAAAATGTGGCGGCATACACAACTGTGAATCAGGCTGTTTGATAAAATTCCTTAAAGAGATGTTCTCACATGGTCTTTAAGCATTGTAGGAAATGAACATAATGGGCTTGCTAAAAGGGATGGGAAACTTTTAAACAAATGCATTTGGAAATTGTAAAGCCAAACTCACAACCTTTCTGCTACCATCCTATCAATCTGTGTCAAAATGGGAGATTTGAAATATGGCGTGAACAT
Organism: Taxus wallichiana var. yunnanensis; assembly: GCA_018340775.1. Taxonomy (NCBI): domain Eukaryota; kingdom Viridiplantae; phylum Streptophyta; class Pinopsida; order Cupressales; family Taxaceae; genus Taxus; species Taxus wallichiana. The sequence goes on from CM031237.1 coordinate 257,006,629, forward strand.
ACAACAAAGTATAATTAAAAGAATGTTTTTTTCAAGTGTTGCATTTGGAAGTGCACTAGTACACATGTATGAAAAGCGTTGAAGCATACACACAACACATGAACTATTGGTCAAAATGCCTCAAATAAATATTATCTTTACATCAACAATTGTTATAAAACTCTTGTTATCCCTGATATCAATTAAGTTCCAATTACTTAGTGGGAATAGGATGTAATCAAAATTGCACAAGAAGAATGTAGTCTATAAAGTTAAAACTTAAAATCCAATATACATACCCTAAAGGCACTAGTATGCATTGCAAACTACACCGCTCTAGAAAAATGTGGCCAAATTTCAATGTCTCATATTATTTATGGTGTACTGGACGAATTATATCATTCTTTATAGTTTCAATTGAATTTATGTCGGCAAATTGATACCTAGTTTACAATGTGACACTTCCTCAGAGTTTTAAACATGCAAAAATTATGTTATTGAAGTGTTTTTACTTTTGCTCAAACATCGATTGCCATAGACATACTGGGAGATGCTAAAAATGAGGCATGCCTTAGAAGCCTTGAATGAATCATTTTTGATAGTTTCTTTGATGCCTTAGAAGTTGTGTGAATGTTGTTTAATACCTTTTTTTTCCCTAGATGCAATATTTTAGACTCTAATTTGTTGGTAGATCGGTTTATGAATCGTTTCATTGTTTATTTCAGTTTGAGAATTGTGTTGGACAATTTTTAATTTCTTCATCCATCAAATACCATGGTCAAACATTTTTGGTTTACTTTAAGTTGATAACTTGCAAAAAAATTTAATCAATTTTTGCATTGATATAGCTGAATTTTGGATGAAAAATTAGGCAGTGAAGTTTTATTTGTACAACACTGACATTTGTAGATTTGTTGGTGAAACTCTATTGTCTAGATTCTCATTGACTGCAAAGATTGTAGGATATGCAAAAATTGGGTTCATTGAAAAGGACATGGAAACATTTAGGAAAAGGCAATTGGCAGGAGTAAAACTAGATCTGACAACATTTTCCAACATCCTACCAGTGTGTGAAACCATAACAACTTGAGGCAAATTGTCTATGCTACCACATTTTGTAAAAATCATGCACTTGCCAACCATATTAATTACATGAAATAAGGATTTATGTTTGTTGTTTGGGCCACCAGATCTTAGTTTGTGCAAGTAAGGATTTTATTTGTCATCAGAACTTGAGATTGACCTCATCATCAACAACCATTAATTGGATGCAATAGCCATTTAGATTATATTTGTTAGAGCATGATGCAAGTTTGAGTGTTTCACATCAGAACTTATCCCTAAACTTATATGCTTTGTAAACTGAATTTGATGTCTTTTTCTACAGGAGAACATCAACAATGAAAATGACATAATGAAGATTGCAATGCCAATCCCAACTGGTCCTATTACCTTGTTGGAGACTAAATGTTATTTGTGTTTGGAACAAGAACATGGCTGCAAATTTATCCACGTGCTCTAGGCTAGGATTTCCCTTATTTCCTGACTCGTCAAGTGTTGCTAAAAATACTTCTTTTCAAACGTCTCCTATTAACTATTTGAAGAGAGATTGATATGTCAAAGAATTTTCATCTCTTTTAAAGCTATTGGGATTGTAGTCGTGACAAAATATTTCTAGAAAAATCAATGCAATGTTTGGTATTGGGCCCTCGATATATCCTAGGAAGATTCAAATATTGCAAATGTGTGCAGCTTGCTATGAGCTTGGAATTTCAATTAGGAAGTTATTGAGAGACACATCTATAGCTTGGATCATTATGATTCTTCTCAATTGTAAAAACAAACCTTGTAATAAATTGTTCTAAATGTTGAAATAGAACTAGAGCTTTTGAAGACCTGAGATTCCAGGAGGTATATCTCCTCTTTTGTGTTTTGAATTGGGAGGTAACATTTTGTGTTAGTGTTATGATTGAAACCAATCTATAAATTGTGAACCTTAGAAGTTTTTAAGAAAAATAGAGAAGTAATTAGGGAATATTCTCTATGAAGTATACAACGTTGACAACAAGCTAAACTATCTTAAGATACATTTTAGATATTCAAGGTAGATGTTTACAAATATCAATATAAGAAAACTTTTAAAACATAAAAACAAATAAGAAAAATGGTTACATGCTATGAAGATAAAGTTATTTGACTAAAATATTTTAAAGTTTTATATTGTTAGTTCAATTTAGGTTAATTTTTAAAGAGTGGTTCTATTTAAGAGTTCTCCCAACTCAAAATTCTTGATTAAGAATCCCTTTTTGGGAAAAAATTCATCTTCAATTTTTTTCAAGATTTTTGTAAATCAAAAAAATATTTTTCTTGATTTTTCTTTCTATTTATATATGTGTATTTAATCAATAGTTATGTCTACTTTATATATCATCAAATCAAGAAGAAATTATATATATATTCCCTTACATCTTATCAATTTAACCTAACATTACACACAAAATTCTCAATACATGCTAAATTTGCATAGAATGATAAAAAAATATTATTATTAGATGTAAGAGAACATACCTAAAATAATAAAGTAACAATAATTATCAATAGGTATAAAGAGCTAGGATATAGATGTAGACCAATTGTCATGGCTCCCTAAATTCTTGTTGCTTGGATCACTTGTTTTGTCAAGATGTCTTTAGGAAATTGAGAAGCTCTAGAGTTCAAACAAATGCTCCTCTTATTTTTGTAATCTCACCACTATCTCATTCATATCCGGACGTTGTTGAGGCAATTCCTTTGTACAATCCAACCCAACTTGCAGAAATTGAGTAAGACATCCTAATATGATTGATATCTCTAATTCATTAACATCTCTAAGCAAGTTGCTATCCACCTTTTCTATGATTTTATTTGGAAAATCCATGCCTACCCATTTTTGAAGATTGATTCCTTCAACAAACATGTCATCTGTTGGTCTCCTCCTCATCAACAACTCCAAGAGTAGAATTCCATAGCTATATACATCTCCTTTTGTTGAAAGCATTCCACCCAATCCATACTCTATAATACAATACAATAATTAGTGATTGTTAAGCCATTTTAGATATTGATGCACACTATAAAATCAAGTCGTTGACGATGCATATTGTAATAATGTAGAATATATACCTGGTGCAATGTAGCCTATAGATCCTTTGAGTGCATTTGTTGAAGTCAATGAATCCATCGAGTTAACAAAAAGTAGTTTGGAAATGCCAAAATCTGCTATATATGTTGTCATATCATCCCCTAAAAGCACATTACTCTGTTTGAGGTCACTGTGAATCACTTGCACGAAACAATGATGATGTAGATATGTCATTCCATGTGCTATCTTTGTTGCTAATCTTAGTCTGTCATTCAAATTTAGCTTGCACTCTTCTTCTTCTCAAGGATATAACCATCTCTCCAAACTTCCATTTGACATGAATGGGAGAATTAGTGCTTTAAAATCAATGTTGGAACATACTGAAATGATTTTGATGACATTCCGGTGCCTAACCCTTTTTAGCACATTGCATTCTCTGCTAAAACTTTGGTGAGCATTTTCAACTTGTAAATTGAGAACTTTAACAGCAATATTTCTACCATTGTTCAGAATCCCTCTATAAACAGATCCAAAACTGCCAATTCCTAACAGATTGGTGTGGCTAAACCCATGAGTTGCATCTACAAGTTCATCATAGGATATTCTTGTTGGTCCTAGGTTGAGGGCAAGATCAGATGCAGTCGGACTAGTATGCCTCCTCCTATAGAAAACTACTAACAATAAAAAGGACATGATGAAGATTGTGATACCAATCAAAAGAGGTACTATTACCTTTTTGAGACTGATAATTGTTTGTATTTGGAATAAGAACATGGCTGCAATTTTATCCACGTGCCACAAAGACCAAGATTCCCCATCACTGTAGACTCATCAAGTGTTGTAAAAACTCCTCCCTCTGGAACCTCTCCTATTAACCTATTGGAAGAGAGATTGATATGTTGAAGCATTTTCATGTCTTTGAAATCTATAGGGATCATACCTGATAGATTATTTTTAGAAAGATCAATGTCCTCTAGATTCTGTAGACTTGTGAGGGATGTTGGTATTGACCCTTCAAATGCATTCCATGAAAGATTCAAATATTGCAAATTTGCACTTACTTGATAATGCACCTAGAATTTCACCTAGAGAAGTGATTGAGAGACACATCTATAGCTTGGACCATTACCATTTTGCTCAATTCTAAAATAGAACCTTGTAATAAATTGCTAGAAATGTTGAAATAGAATTGGAGATTTTGAAGACCTGTGAATTCGGGAGGTATATTGCCTCTTAGCTTGTTGTAAGACAAGTCCACATTCTCTAAAGTTATGCATCTCCATAAAATTGCAGGCATTTCCCCTGAGAGTTCATTGTGATCAAGAAGAAGCTGTCTTAGTTGTGGAAGATTGCCAAGACTATCTGGAATTTTCCCTGAAAGCATGTTATCACTGAGTGATAACAATCCAAGCTTTTTAGCCTGACCCAATTTTTGGAATTCTTCGGAATAAATTGTTTTTTTCCAGATACAATCTTTCAAGATTTGGAAGTTGACAGAGTTTGTATGGAATGGTCCCATTCAATCTATTTTCACTCAAGTCTAAATATGTCAATTTTGTGAGGTTGCCAATGTCACTTGGTATGTTTGCCTCAATTTTATTAGAGGCCAACGCCAAAGAGTGTAGGCTTGACAGCCGGCTAACTGAAGAGGGCAGGATGCCGGTGAAATGGTTATCAGACAAATCCATTTGTCCTAAATATGAGCAATTGGTCAAGGCTGTTAGAATAGACAAACCGCTGCTTCCGCTCACAAGATGATTCATCCATAAATTAAAGCTTTGAAGCTGCAACAATTTACCGAACTCCAATGGAACTAAGCCACTCAATTGGTTATTAGGTAATGAAAGTAGTTGAAGGACAGTAAAATTAGAGAGAGAGCTTGGGATTTCTCCAGTGAATTGGTTTCCCCATAAATACAATTTTTTGCAGCCTTTGATAGTTTGCCAAGCTGCCAGGGAATGTGGCCAAATAAGTGGTTGGAAGATAATGACAAAACTTGGAGATGAGTGCAATTGGAAAGGGCAGTTGGAATTGGTCCTGTAAAGTTGTTAGTGCCCAAATCCAAGATAGTCAAGGAGGACATGTTTCCTAGGAAATTTGGGATTGTGCCTCTAAGTTGGTTTTTTCCTAATACAATGACCTCTAAAAGTGAAAGAAGGCCAAAATGGGAAGGAATGCTACCGTTTAAATGGTTATGAGATAGAATGAGTTGTTGCAAAGAACTGAGCCTGACTACTAGAGTAGACATGAATGGAGCCTTCGAATTCAATTTTAGATAGTGTCAGTCTCCTCAAACGAAAAGCTTACCCAACCGATATGGAATTCAGCCATGAAGCTGGTTATTTGGGAGAGAAAGTGTTGTAAGGAAAGAAATATTACCAAGGAAAGGGAAGATGGGGCTGAATAAAGCCATAGAAGTGAGATTTAAGGAAACCACACGCATCCTATGAGAAGAGTAGGTAACACCACTCCAATTGCAGGTATTGTGGTTGGGAGACCAATTGCGTAGAGAATTGAGTGGGTCGAGGGAGAGGGAATTTTGAAAGTGAGAAGAGCATGTTGATCGAATAATAAGAAGGAGAAGAATGGCAAATGTGGCACACGATCAACATTTCATGGGGCTTCCCCCTAGTGTTGCAGCAGAGTTTGGAGAGGTGGTCTACCTCCAGCGTGACTTTGTTTGCCTAGACTTGAATCTGCAATAGCACATTCAAGATCACCATAGATTTGTTATAAATGGAAAAATGTTGATCAACTACAGAAATTAGCAAAGAAAAAATCATTTCTTTCTTTCCATATCCAAAAAAGAATTTCCCCTCTGAAAACATGCCAAATCTAGGTGAACATAGGCAGAAGCTTGGGATTATCCCCTAAAAGGATATGTTGCCAAGTAAAGCAATGTGGTCTAAGTGGAAAGAAGAATGAATGAATCCAGTTCTAGGCAAGCTGAGATTTTGGGAAAAACTAGAAGAGATGCATAATAGTTTCCAAATGGCCGCAAAATGGGCATTTGGGATCCGGGATCCCAATTTGAACAAGGCGAGCCCCGAGAGGAAGACCTTGGTGCAAAATACACTAGAGAAAGTGGGTAATTTTGGGCTCCACATAGATAGACCAAACGATGTCAAATCACCTACTCCAAGAGGAGAAAGTGGAATGAATTCCCCATTGCGTGTTAAGTTTATCCACCATAGGCAAATGAGGTGAGAGCCAACGGTAGCCTTTGTTGGCTGAGTAATTGTGAAATGGAGTATCAACATACCATTTCCAGTTTGTCCACCAAGGGTGAGAGGAATGCACAATATTTTTGTGCAATATGTGGTCAAGAGACCGAGCTAATCACCTCATTATAACTAGCTTGATCCTGGTTAGAAAGCCAAAAATGAGTTTTAATTTCAAGCCAAGAGAACCAAGATTGTGAGTGTTTGTAGAATAAATCTTGAATGGTGTGAATTCCACGTTTGAAAAATTTGAGCGCGGAGATTCCCAAAACTTCTACAAGACACTTATCATGTGCCTGGAATATCGATGACCACCAGAGGGATTGATGGTTAATGGAGAGCTCGTTACGAAAATAGTCACCTTTCCATTGAAGCTAGGGTTTGATGCATTTCCATGCTTTCCAAATGATCTTGAGCATAAAGGTGTCAATCACTTTGATAGGCACCGGTGTAATGAGCAGGTTGATAAATCCCAAACCTTTCCAGGAAGGGAAACCATAAGGTGAGTCTTCTTCAATGCCATTTCGTAGGAGCACTTTCCAAGATTTTTAGCCAGTGATGCATCTAACAATCCATTTCACACACGTGCTTGCCCTGTAGTCACTTTTCCCAACCCTTAAACTACCAGACACGCCGACATATCACCCATCCTTGACTCCGGCACTCACCCAAGGAGTGCGAAGGCACTAGGCCCTCTACTATGTGAGCTTTGTCAAGAATGTCATCATAAACAACAGGATAATGCATAATGGCAATTGTATACATCTTATAACAAAGATAAAGAAACTAAATCCATACACATATGAGCTATGCTATGGCTAAGACTATCAAATAGAACTCATAAGATTCAGAAGCTGTTCCAAAAACATAATAAAGAACACAAATGTTGAGATCCATCTACACAAGTATTCCGAGCAACATCATTATATTAATTCATAAGTATTACAGTAGCTAAATACATTAAGAAACCTATAAACGGACCAGATACATCAACAGAGTTTTAGTATTATCCTACAATGGCTCCATTACAAAAGTTACAGTGGTGATCACCCACATCATTCTAAGCTCTCCCTCTCGAATACGTCATTTTTCTTTCACCCTACTCGTATTCTCTCTTTTGTACACACATTCTTTCATATTCTCTCTTACTACACACACATTCTTTCATATTCTCTCCTCATGCTCTCTTCTTCTTGTTCCCATGAAAATCAATACATATCAAGGACTCGAAGGAATCTCCTCTTACCACCCACTCATCACTCGAGTGATCTTCCTACAAAATTTCATCATGCCTTTCCCTACTCAAATATCCTCAAGATGCAACTGCTAGCTAATTCATACCTAACTCTACTTTACAACCCCGATCCCATCATGATAACCATAATTATATTGTGGAATATTCTTTCCTTGGACTGCAAGTCTCCATGTTCCAACCTTATTCGCAATCCATTCTAACCGCATCCCCATGTGCTTCTCACCACAACTCCAACCGTGGTCCAACATACGGCTACGTCCCGAGCTTTTTTGCCTTGGTGTGAACCTCAAGCGCTTATCCCCGAAGCTACTTCCGCATGATCCTTTGTGCCTGGTGGGTGCACGACAAAACCTTTTGCACCTTAGGTGAAAATCCTTCTTAGGGGCTCAACATTACCCCACACTAGGTTGATTGCCACCCATGGCAATATTTTGTGCTCTCGAACAAAACTCCAACAACCCAAAACTAGCTAAGCCAAAACTTCTACATGGTTCAACTCCTAAGTGACTAATTGAAGGAGTTCAGGGAACTCCGCATCTATCTCATCCTTCAACTTCCTCCATGCCTCCAATTTTGTTAAGGATTTCCCCAACGCCCGCCCCAAAATGATGGGCACTTGGTCAGTGTGATTTCCTCAACCTTCCCCTTAAGCTCATTAATGACCACCACTAGCATTACGAAACACCTTTGAACTCGTCCATATGTTTCGTGATGGAGTCCTGCAGTTCACTAATGTGAAATTCTATCTTTTCGCGCTTGGTCTTAATTTTTTCCTTATGCATTGTGGTGTCAATGATCAATCGGCGTGCTCAATCTTTTCATGTGGACCTTCTCCTGCAAGGCCTTGAGAATGACCTCTTCATCAACTACCCATGTATCAATAATGGGCTTTCACTTCCAAAGAAGCTGTCAAGCCCCTTCCCCGCCATAATATCTTCCCCCTTGAGTTAGGTGAGCAAGTCCTCTAACTCCATAACCCGAGCCTCAACAATGATCTTGTTGTTTTCCTTCTCTTTGCAAGCCGCTTTGTGGTCCCCACGCCATCCTTCACGTTAATCAATAACATCTACACCATATATTCTAGGTACTCCATCTCATCATTGTAATCTATCCCCGGCTTGGCTCACCGGTCTTGGACATTGTCCTAATAAATTCTTTACTAAGGCGCCAACCCTATCATAGGCGTCATTGGTCCGCTCTGCTACTCGCCCTTCAATCCATGGTGTAGTGTCTCTACCTCCCTCTATTTCTCCTTTTTTGCCACGACCAAAGTTTGAACAGTGGCCCAAGCATCCAAACCTCACTTTTTCTCTTCCGATGACATCTTTTGCAACGTGTTACATGCCTACTCATTAGTGAGGTGGCTTAGATCCACCACCTTATATGTCTCTCCTCCCTTCTTCTTCATATGAATGGTCTCGATCATGTGATCATTGACCTAAAATTTAGGCTCCTCTGCATGACAATGTAAATTCCAGTTGATCATCTTTTTTGTTCTTTTCACCCCCTTCTTGATCCAAAAGATCCCATGCATGTAGCTTCTCTGGGGAAAGGGTACTCTAAAACCTTGCGTGCAACATGCTCATGCGGGATTATCCATGAATTCCATGTGTGGGGACATAGGTGTCCACTTCTTCCTTACCACCTTGCACTTCGAACTTTGTTTCTTTGATCTTGGAGTGAACCCTTTATCCTCCTTGATCACAAAGGATTCTTATTTATTTTTATCTTAAGGGTTGGTGTGCTGAATGGGTGAATCTCTATGTGTTGAACCGTGTTCCGGTCCTTCAGCAGAATGTTCTTTAAACTTGGCACAAACCTCACCCATTGCCTTGGTCTCTGCCTCAGCCATTCTCTTCTCCTGCTCCTCGAGTTCTACCTCGAGTTCTGCCTCGATTTCTTCCCTAAAGGTAGTGTAGTCCTCCTCTTCCGATCTTGTTGTGAAACTTGATACATCATGTACTTTCTACTTTTTTGTTCTGCAGCTCTTCCTCCTCAGGCTACTTCACTTCCTCATTCTCTGGCTATGAAGCCTTGATGGTACCTTTTTTGCTTGTGATGTACTTGCGCCCCCACTACCATTCCAAAGGTGTATAATACTTCATTTTTTGGGAAGTGTCTAGTTTCTCCTCACTTCCTTCTTCTTCTTCTTCTCCTTACGCATCTTCCTGACCACCTTCATAGGTGGATTGGTGCCTCCCATGGGCTTGGAAATGTGGAGTCTATGATCTCCAACTCAACTCCTCCCTGCATCTTAGGGTGTAGCTACATGAATGCCTCGTGGATAAAACCATTAATGGTAAAATTGACCTACGAGTGCAGATCAAGAAAATATGGCTCCAAAATCTCTTTATATGTTCGCCTCGCGCCATACTTGTAGGTTGTGTGAAGGGTGTGAACGTCAACATCCACCTTATCAAAGATCAAATGTCAACTTATGGGTGTCCTTTAAATGGTTGATGGCACACTTCATATATTTAGCGGTGAATGCAAATGGAAGCTTGCACCAAGGCCCCATTTCTCCTTTGGCCATCATAAACTTCGCCAAGCTGAAGTGTTGCGTAACTACAAACTTCACCTAGTCCCCAACAACTTTAGGAAACTCATGTGGGATGTGCCACTCATTTTCAAAGGCCTCGTGCAGTCACTCATACCACTTGTTCATTCAGGCCTTGTAGGTATTTCTGATGGTGTCATCGCAAGTAAACTATGAAAACTGTACTGCGGGAGATGAGTGTGTTGGTGGGTGAACCCATATGTTTCCATCCAAAATTCCATCGGGGACACCAATTTCTGGAATACAATTAGTAATAGTATATATCCCCATGTTATATTGGCCCCAACTTCATTCTACACTCACACCTCCTCAATGATACTATTTGTAATAAATTGAGTGTAGTTGTAGTGCGCTCACTTGGATACCCTATATGCAACGTATAAGAATCTCCTATTGATATCTGTCCATTGTTCGATGCACCTAACTTGTAGTTGATGAGATGGGCTACGAACCTCAACGTCGGGTCCACAAGGTCGACAATAACCTGAGGCCTTCCTCCCGCCTCATAGCTCAACTGCTTTTTCAATTCCTCAATTTTTACAGTGGCACATAAATTGAGTTCCATGTCCTCACCAACATTCCACAAGCCTATTACTATTCTAATTAAATGGCTCAAATCGGTCTCATTCTCCTCCCCCATAGTAGAATAAATTCTTGTGCACCTATGACATTAACCATCTAAAAAGTGGGGCAGGTTTAGTGAAGAAGGGCAGCTCCCAAAGCTGCAAAACCCCAATCTTCTGTAACTCATGTTGCACCGAGTCATCCACCTTGGGGTTTTCAAGCTCGTCGACCCTAGACGTTCAAAACTAGATCTCGCCTGCATCAATTTCTCATCATGTCACTCATTTTTGGTTAAATTTACTGATCTTACATCTCAAATCTTCAAACTCCACTTTTTGTATTTATCACACCTGTGGGAACTACATTTTGAGTAAACCTCAATGGGTTCCTCCTTCTCCACCATCAGTCTCTTGGTTCGTGCATTCTTAGGTGTCATTTCTTTTACTCGTACTCCATGCCCTAGGTGTTTCATAATATCCTTGTCTCTGCTTGAGCTCGCCGACTTCAAAAGATTCACTTTTATGCAACCCCTTCTTGCCCTATTGTCCTCCTTTCCCCTTGTTATCCTGCAAGATCTTTTCACACCAGCATAGCTCCATGGGTTCGTAAAAGTACTTCACTATTTTGTCACACTTCATCACACTTCAATCACTCGGGGGCATAAAAATTTAAAATTTCCATGGGCAAGGTAGTTAGAATGACTACCCCCACCCTCCTTTTATACTTTTCCAAGACCTCAACGCCTTTCCAACCCACACGTCTTAACGTACCTTTTTAATAAAGTACCTTTTTCCACTTAAATGAACTTACGTGACTCCACCTCGCACGCTATAGTCATAACCTTATGGCATGCTATCGTTACTTCCCTCGCCATAATCCTCCTTCGCGCACTCTACTACACCGAAGTAGTCAACCTCTCCTATGCCATCCACAAAGTAATTTCCCAAGCCACCGCCTACCTCATGTTATACCGCATGTAGACACCTATAATTTGGCCCGAGCAATATAAATACTTAAATTTGTGTTATTTATCCCCTTTCCCGCAAATTGATGACATATTGTCAATAGTGCTCATCTTCTCTTCCATCATCGTTAATTAATTACATTATGTTAATTAATTAAGTCTTCTATTCAACAAATACCTTAATTAACAACCTTCTGTTAATTAATCTTCCCTCTTATCTAGACTAATTAATTATTATTAATTAATTAGCTTCCCCTTTCATTAAATCAATAAATCATTATTTATTTGATTTAATTCCCTCCTATGGTCTAAATCATGCTAATATTCCTCTAAAAGCTTTTATAAGCTTGCACACCTATTAATTAATCACCTTGGTTAATTAAAACCCCTTTATCCCCATGAGTCACTAAAGGACAAAATAAACTCTCCTAAAGTTAACTCAACCCTTTCTAAACCCCCCTTATCCACAACTAACCCAACATCTCTATTATCCCACATGTAAAGGGATGTAGAGATTCCTCTATCCATTGGGCTATATAAAGAGCCCTCCTCCTACCTTTACACCTACACCTACTCCTTGATAAAAAAGTGAGCATATAGTAAATACACTATAGCCATTTTTATCATCTTTGAGCATTCCTCCATTAGAGTGGAGCTAATCATCATCCTTTTGCATTCAAACAATCAAGTTAGTGTTGTGAAGAAAAATGGAGTTAATCAAGAAAGGCCTAATAATCCATGGCTTGATGAACCTCCATCTTTGATCATCTTGGATCAAACAACCACTATCTCCTTTTGATAGCTAAAAGATCTACATAGGTCTAGTTTATTGATTTAGCTTTCTAAAAGAGTAGAGTAATAATGTTAATATGTTAGCTTGATGTTCATTTTCAAGATTCTAATGCATAGTATTGATGATTGTTACTTGTTTAGCTCTTAGCATGATGGTGTTTTGATTTTGATTTAGCTTTGTTGTAGGACTACTAGGTGTTAGTTCTAATCCTTCCAACATAGCTAACAAAATCATGCATACATTTGGCACACCTGGTGGGACAGATCCTTTGTCCCTTAACATTTTAGTTCAAATTGTGTTGTTTTTGGCTAACCCCTTTCTATGCACATATGTAAGGTGATTTTTATGATTTTTGATATACTTACATGTGTGAGATCTTATTGAGAGATTTCATTTTGATGGGTTATTATCAATTTTGAACTAACATGCTAAAATTTGGAGCATTTTGTACTTATTTGTGTCATTTGGTCGTATTTTGACATCATAACCGGGTACATTTTCTTTGCGGAAACACACAGTACACCAAACCGTGTGCATGCATGCTAACCCATGCACTTCTATCATACTTGTACCTTCGTTGCGGTCAGAAACCTTGTCGAGTTAGGCGCAGGCACCTATACCATAGCGCACACACCTCTCTGCTAGCATACATGCTCAGATTTTCACTACTTGGCGCAGCACCTATATCATAACGCATATGTCTTTCGGCCAAGTGCACATGCCTTGTTTTACCTTTATGGCGCACATGCCTATAACTTGGCGCATACGCCTCTATCTTAGTGCATATACCTCTCGGGTAGCTTAGGTACACTGCTGCAGGTCTAAAATACATAGAGGGGTGCATTCCCTAGCCCACATGCACATACCTGTTTGGTTTCCTATTACATGTTTTCACTTGGCGGAACACACACTGTACCTAGCACATATACCTATATCGTAGTGCATACACCTCTCGGGTAGCACAAGTGCACTTTAGATCTTAAAAAACATAGAGGGATGCAGCCACCCTAACCCACACGCACATGCCTAAACCTACACGCAGGTGTTTCGGTCCAAATTAGCACGCATATTTTAGATTCCTCAAATTTTTGTATTAAAGTGCTAACCTCATTGCGGGTTTAATCTAACTAATGCTTATTTATGTAGGGTATGCTTACATGTTTTGTTAGACTAGATTGACTTTGTATGCTTGCTTATAAGAGTAAGATTGTGTATGCTCTTCCCTCGCATCCTTTGGGTGATCTTGGGAATAAAAAATGATTCTTAAGTCTTTTGATACTTTGAAGATGTTGAGAATGTCCTAATTGAGTAGAAATGAGTTAAATTGGTGCGTTTGAATTAAGTGTTTTCCATTTAGTAATTTCTTGGATTCTAAAAACATCACGTATGCTCTTCTCTTGCATCCTCGAGATGATCTTGAGAATCGAAATGATGTTTATTCTCTTTATGGAAAATTACTAACCCGTTGTGCAGAACCAAACAAACGCTTGTCAAAGAAAGGTGGAGTTGAAACAAAACCAAACTACTAATACAATTTCTGTGCAGGTTGCCAAAAGGTGTTCAAGTAAACCACATCAAATTAAAGAAGATAAAAAGCACACCACATTCAAATCACTATATTTACAGGTTCGGATAAGGGTACGTCCTGTCTGCTTAAAACTAGAACATAACCCCTTTGGCATAAGCCTTAAGCTACAACAATGGGGGTGGTCATAGGAACCCCAAAGTAGTCCACGCTAGAGGGAACTATTAGTGCAAAATCATGGCACCCCCAAATGACCTCTCAGATCTGCAGTTTATAAATGGGTCATTTGGTGTGATTGCACAACATTGGATCCTCTCTCAAGGTGTGGGACCTACAAAACTTGAGAGGATCCTCCAGAGAAAGTTGGTTCTTCTTCCTAATCTACCTACCACAAGCTATTCCAGTGCAGGCCAACTAATCTAAACCTAATCTAATCATCCAAGGAGACAGGGAAAGAGAGAATGCAAGAAAAATGAAAGCCTAAACTAAAATGGTGATACACTAGAGAAGGAAAACATGAAACGATCTCGATGAGGGAGAATGAAACAGAGGAAAAGAAGACTAAGGGAGGTTAGACAGAAGTGACACGGGAGACCGCATCTTCAAATCCGCCATTAAATATCCATGAAACACAACACTTGTAAACATGAAAACGCACACGTACGAAAGAAAATTTGGAGTGGAGAGGCACGGAGAAACAATAAAACACAAGGAAGGGTTGAAAGAACACCAAAAACACGTTTTATTGCTCAAAATGTGCACGAGACCACTACATTTTTTTCTCGAGGCACAAATCCTTTTTCTAGGCATAAGAGAAGGTTTGGACTCAAAAATGGAGTTGGGAAACAATTTAACAGAGTTTCCCCACATCCCAAAATGTCTCCCTTGTCAAATGAAAAGTTTTTACAATATATAGAATGAAATCGAAAGAAGGAAATAGATAATTTGAACTCTGCACCCACCAATCGACAACCTTCATTCAATTTGATCCCCAAAAGTCAAGGGCACCTCTACAATTCCATTTCCCAATGCATTCGAGCTTGTTGGAGAAGAAAATGGTGCCATATTGTATTAAAAATTGGTGGTTGAATGTTGGCTCTATGTTTTGTCTATGCCGAGAGACATTTTTCCTTTTATTACCCCTCCACACCCCACCAAAATTCAAAATTTAAGGTTCCATGGTGTGGAGGGTGTCAACAGCTTTCCAACGGTACCAAAATCATTGAATTTCAAGATCTAGTTTGAAATATATGCCTCTATGAAGATTTCAAGCAAAACTAGGGCAAAAATGGCAAAGAACCAAACAAAGCAGATCCGCGGGCCAAAATTTCACTTTTTGCCCCTTTTGCGAAAAAAATGCAAAATTCACAAATCCTCCCATAGCCTCGTAAGCACAAAATCTCCTTTTCAAAAGATCTCTACGGGCCCGAAATCACTTTGGCAAAAAACCATCCGCGGCCTTGTAGCATCACTTTTGGCACGACACGTGGCACCTTTTAATTCGCTCGGAAAAGGCGCAACTCAACTTTATACCTTTAAACCTTTTTTATTAAAAGGGCCAAAATTTCCTAAGTTGCTTCGCCTGACCTTGCCTTCATGCTTGCATGGCCATGTGTCATCTTCTCATTGGGTGCAGGGCCTTAAGCATTTCTTTTTCCTTCTACCTTCATGGGCTTATGGGCCAAAAATTGGTTTTGTGCCATCCACAAAATTTCCTAAGTGCAAAAATTTTCCTCCTTTGCCCCACCCAGTCCGTCATTTTACTTGGGCAAAAAGTCTTCAAAAGGTCCACTAGCCCACTTCTATACTTGGGAAAATTTTCCTCCACAACTCTACCTTCTTCCTGGCAAAATTTCCTCCGCAGCTCCGCCGCCCGCTTTTACTTGGGCAAAAATGTTTCCCTAGGCCCGCCGACTCGATTTGGACAAATTCTCCTTTTAAGGCCCACCGGCCCATAACTTGAAAAATACAAGGAATTAGAAGGAGTTCTTTACCTTTCTGGAAAGGGGAAGAAAGTTCCCATCTGATGAAGCCATTTTAATAAATCCTTAAACACCTGGAATGTCTGCAAATTCAACATGAAGCACACAAGGAGAAAAATAAGAGGGGAGTTAACCAAAAATAAGCATGGGTTTATTTTTTATAACAATTTGGAGACTCAAAGGGGTCATCTGCCTACTAGATGAAAGATCAGTGACCTTTTGAAGCATCCATTGGGCATGGAGTCAAGCACGATAACCAATTCTGATCTGAACTATGAAACTCTAACCTCTGAGCCACTTTAAAACCCACTAAAACTGAAACCCAACTTCACCAAACGCCAAGTCCAATGCATTGTGCATGAGCAAAAAAACAATGCCACAAAAACTATGTACAAAACTGAAAATCATACATGCCCCAAGTGGGATATGCAGAGTGTGCAAAAGCACTTCTTGTGCTGAAAGAAAACCTACTTACTCTACTCTAAGGAAGTAAAGGTAAGCTAAACAAACCTATGGGTTGTGCAAAATAGCTTCCTTTTCTCATAATTAGCAGCCATGTATATGATTTTGAGCTAAACATGGTTGTTTGAATGAGTGGAAAAGCTGACAAGAGGTTGATCCTCCACCCAAAACATCAAGGTATCAACTGGAAAGAAGAAAAATACCTCTTTTAATTGCTCTGCATTTGGATTGAAGAGGTATTGCAGCTGATCCTTTGTACTTTGATGTTCATCCTCATGCCTAGAAGCAAGCATGATTGGTGGAAACTCATCTTTTGGATCTAATGAAGCCAAGAATTTGATAGGGCATAGTCTATTCCTTTGAATGTGCCCATTGCTTTAGAATTCAACTCCAACAATGGAGTCTTTTTACAGATCTTCTTGGGTGGATGGTGTGGAAGGAATGGTGGAACCCTCATTCTCTTTCCTTCCTTCTCCAATGAAGAACATGGAAGATTGAAATATTCCAACCTTGGTTCCAGAGGGTTGTCATAAAATGTAGGCCGTTATCCTTCAATGTTCTTCTTCATGGCAGCAAGCTCTTGTGTTTTGAATTTGGATGATGGAAGAGAAAATGATGTGATCTCCACGGGCTCCTCCTCATCAAGGCATTCCTCTAAGTTTGATAGACAATCAAACTCTTTGTTTTCCCGTTGCTTGTGTTCAACCTCCTCCATGGTGTCTTCTTGATCTACAACTTGCTTTCCATGGTTCCCCTCGTCTTCAAACATGAAGTTTGAAAGATCAAAATCATCTTCAACGTTGGAGCTCGAAAGGGATGAAGTGGGAGGAAGAACTGTAATGTTCTCCTCCATAGCCCGAATGCACTCCTCTTCTTTTGGATTTGGAGTAGCTTCTTCTTCCCTCACTTCTTCGATTGTGTAGCTTGATTTGGATCAACATTTTCTTCAAATAGAGTGCCAACATGGACACTACACTCAAAACAAATAGGCTGCTGGTCTTCTTGCTCCACTGCTGCTACAAAATCAGCTTTAGCCACCACTGGCTCTTCAACTTTTACCTCCTCAGAAGGCTTAACCATCAAGGGGATCTTTGTAATCCTGAATTTAAGAGCCAAGCTCACCAAAATTCTGATCTTTTCTTCTTTGTTTGGCTCTTCTTCTTGTTGCTCTTGACTAGTTTTCTGATTTTCATCTTCCCCACATGGAATTGGGGATGCAAGAGGAGGGATGGGTTGGGTTACAACTAGTTTTGTAATTTTTTGTGGTGGTGGGGAAGGTATTTCTTTTGGCTCTTGTGGAGAGGAATTGGATTTGGAAGGGAAAAGGGTAGAGAAATTCAGAGTGAGATTGAAGACTAGAAGATGGAGAAATGGAATCAACATTTGGGGTAGAAAATGTGAAGCTTGGAAATTGAAACTTAGGTTGAGATCTTTACTTAAGGAATGGAGAGAAAATACCGGATGATGGTGTAGGACTTACTCATTGACAAGGCTCCCGACACCAAGTTCGTAGGCCTCTATCTCCTCTACCCATTGTGCAAGTTGAGGAAATGTTGCAGCCATGAAGTCAAGCTTCTCCTGAGGGTTGTAATGTCTTTGCAAAGGGCCAACCCATGGATAAGGTGCTCTGCATCCAATTACGAATGCCTTCATTTGTATTGAAACCCTAGATTGAACTATGCCAACCTCCATTTTTTGAATCTTCTCTAGTAGATCTACATTCTCTCCTTGATTGTTGTCATTATATGTGTACCCCTGTTCTTGATAAACTTCATAGCCAAACTAACTTTGGCATTGTTCATTTGGGTAGGCATAATTATTCAATATGCTTATAATACTAATGGAGGATATGAGAAGTACGTTGGAGGTGGAATGCATTGTTGTTGTTGCAAGTGTGAATTCCATGATGGAAATGAAGTCATGATTGCAAAACTTCATGGAATGGAAAAGAATATGAAAGAGATGAAAAGAAGAATGGATGAAAGTGAATGAAAAGAAGGTCTCGCAACTGACTTCGAGAGATGGGTTGTTGACCAGATGGAGTTACCAGATGTGCTTAACATGTGCCTCCAATGGCTGAATCTCACCAAGAACACATTAACTTGATGAAATAAAGTGAAGACCTCTTGGTCCCACCGGCATGCCAAAACTATTAGTGTGGTATCACGACGGTGTAAAATTTTTGTATAATGAGACACTTGGAAAAGATAGAAAAATCTAACTCCAGAGTGTCCCATCGGGTGTGCCAAAACTATTAGTGCAAAATCATAGCAGCTCTGGATGTCTCTCGGATCATTTGTTTGACAATGGGCATCTAGTGTGATTTTCATAACATTGGATCCATCTCCCAGTAGCATGGGACCTACAAAACTTGAGAGGATCCTCTAGAGAAAGTTGGTTTTTCTTCCTAATCTACCTACCACGAGCTATTCCAGTGCAGACCAACTAATCTAATCCTAATCTAATCATCCAAGGAGACAGGGAAAGAGAGAATGCAAGAAAAATGAAATCCTACACTAAAACGGTGATACACTAGAGAAGGAAAATGTGAAACGATATGATGAGGGAGAATGAAACAGGAAAAGAAGACTAAGGGAGGTCAGACAAAAGTGACACAGACCTAGATCTTCAAATCCACCATTAAATATCCATGAAACACAACATCCTATACCTGCAAACATGAAATATCTACACAAAGAAAATTTGGAGTAGAGAAGCATGGGGAAACACTAAAACATGAGGAAGGGTTGAAAGAATACCACAAAACACATTTTTATTGCTCAAAATGCTCACAGACCATTACATTTTTTCTCAAGAGGCACAAATCATTTTTCTAGGTGCAAGAGAAGGTTTGGAAGCTCAAAAATGGAGTCGGGAAATAATTTAGCAGAGTTTCCCCACATCCCAGAATGTCTCCCTTATCAAATGACAAGTTTTTACAATATATAGAATGAAATTGAAAGAAGGAAATAGAGAATTCAAACTCTGCACCCACCAACCAATAACCTTCATTCAATTTGATCCCCAAAGTCAAGGGCACCTCTATAATTCCATTTCCCAACGCATTCGAATCTATTTGGAGAAGAAAATGGTGCCATATTGTATTAAAAATTGGTGGTTGAATGTCAGCGCTATGGTTTTTCCCATTCTAAATATATTTTTCCATTTTTCTCCCTCTAGACCCCACTAAAATTCAAAATTTAAGCATCTATTGTGTAGAGGATGACAATAGCTTTCCAATGGTACCAAAATCATTGAATTTGAGCTCTAGTTTGAAAGATATGCCCCTCTCAAGATTTTGGGAAAAACTAGGGCAAAAATGGCAAAGAACCAATCGAAAGCGGATCCTTGGGCGAAAATTTCACTTTTTCCCCTTTTGCAAAAAAATGCAAAAATTGTAAATCCTCCTATAACCTCGCAAGCACAAAATCTCCTTTTCCAAAAGACCCTCGCAGGCCGAAATCACTTTGGCAAAAAAACCCTCCGCGGCACCACAACATCACTTTTGGCACGACACGTGGCACCTTATAATTTGTCGGTGGAGGCATAACTCAACTTTATACCTTTAAACCTTTTTAATTAAAAGGGCCAAAATTTCCTAAGTTACTTCCGCTGACCCGCCTTCATGCTTGCATGGCCACATGTCATCTTCTCATTGGATGCGGGCCTTAAGCATTTCTTTTTCCTTCTACCTCTGTGAGCTTGCGGGCCAAAAATTAGTTTTCGCCATCCACAAAATTTCCTAAGTGCAAAACTTTTCCTCCTTTGCCCCACGAGTCTACCATTTTCCTTGGGCAAAAATTCTTGAAAAGGCTCATCGGCATTTCATACTTGGGAAAATTTTCCTCCACAGCTTCGCCTTCTTCATGGAAAAATTTCCTCAGTAGCTCTGCTTGGCTTGCTTTTACTTGGGCAAAAATGTTTCCCAGTCCATGACTGATTTGGACAAATTTTCCTTCTAAGGCCCATCGGCCCATAACTTGAAAATACAAGGAATTAGAAGGAGTTCTTTACCTTTACGGAAAGGGGAAGAAATTTCCCATTTGGTGAAGCCATTTTTAGAAATCCTTGAACATTGGAATGTCTAAAAATTCAACTTGAAGCACACAAGGAGAAAATACGAGGGAGTTAAACCAAAAATAAGCATGGGCTTATTTTTGATAACAGAGAACCTTGTGGATGAAACGTAGGGAAATTTTAGTGGCGAATTTTCTTAAACTCGCAAAATCGAGGATATTAGAAATTCAAATTGGTGAATATTATGTTGTTCATAGCCGACTTATTCACCTAAAAATTAAGCCGACATGTCCCTTATACTATTCATTTCACCTATATTTTACACATATATAAGAGCTTATGAATGTAATTCGCCACCATTTCAAATCATATCGTGGCAATCGTGCGCATATTCACCAAAGTAAACACTGAAATCCGAGCCGTCCAACCATAAGCCATCCAACTCTAACCCTCTCGACCCATCCAAATCAAGCGTCCAACTCGATTCATCGACTCCATTCCATCCAACTCTATTCCATCCAAACCCTAGCCGTCCAACCCCTAGCCATCCAACCCCTAGCCATCCAACCCCTAGCCATCCACCCCTAGCCATCCAACCCCTAGTCATCCAACCCCTGCCCCCACCCACCCTTTGCCATCCAAACCCTTGCCATCTAACCTCTGGATTTTAGCCGTCAAACTCCTATCCATCCAACCCATGTTCGTCCAACCTCTCATCGTCCAACCATGATCCGTCCAGCCCGATCCACTCAGCCCTGAGCCGTCCCAACCTATACCATTCAAACTTCAACCCCATGTCATCCAAGTTCCAACCCCTGTACTATCCAACTCCAAACTAAAGTTGTCCAAGGACCAAAGCAGAAAGCAATCATGGATGCTAGAAATCAGGGCAAGAAGATTACAAATTCAGCAAGTTCAAAAAAGGGTTCCAATACTTTGCTTGGCTATTTTGGAAAATCACAAAAATTGAGTTCGGTTTCTGCTTCAGCTGAAAATATCGAGTATGTGGCGGTGTTATTTACTGGTTATTTAATCTTACAAAATTTAATAATAATGTTTATAATATTGTTCTTGGAACTATTTGACATTTGTATTCTGTAAAAAAATAATTATAGATAAGATGAATACTATATCAGTAACAATTTTATAATAATATATGCAGACATTTCAGAAATTCCTTCACAGAATAATCAATCTATAGATATTGATGAGGCAAACATTCCATCCCTTGATGAAATAGCAGTATAAGAAAATTCATCAAATTCCCTGGATACCGATACACCAATAGAGGAAGCTTCTACTCTAAGGTCTATTTCCAGAAAAAGGAGACATGAGATTCCAAATATTTTGTAGAAATCCCAGATGCAGAAGTTGAATCCCAAGGAAAAAAAAGAAAATATGTCAGAAGAAAGATGGCAAACTAGACAATTGGAAGGAAATTCCAGTTCGAATGGGCTGCAAAATATCCTTTTATTGAACCTGTATACTAAAAATTCTAATGATGTTCCAACACAATGTCACTAAAAATATGTGGTTGGAAATAGGGTAAGGATCACACGATGCAACTTAAACTGGACACAATTGAAAAACACTATGGGAAAATATACATTTCCCAAAAGCTTAAGGATGGCGTGAAGTCTGAACACATAAATGGAAAGATGCAAAATATTGTCTACATGTCAAATACATAGAAGAGTATGAAAAGGAACAAAAATGTATCAAATATGTAAATGAAAAAGGTGGGACCATAGTAGCAAGATTGAGCAAAGCTATGGAGGCAGAAATGCAAGCAAAGGGTATTCAGTTTGCAACCGTATTTCATATAATGAAAAGGGAAGACCAATGTCATATTTCATAGAAAATAAAATGTTGTATCAATTAATTGGTTTAAAGAATGTTCCTCAATCTCATTGGTTAGATACCGTGGGAGATTGCAAAATGTCTATCTCTAGTAGAGAAGGAGGATTTGAAACTATGTGTTCAACAAGCCCATAGATATTTCCTTTCTTTAGATGAGGTTACTGCAGTCGATAATACTTCATGGATATGTATTCATGTTTACACCTTTGCTAATGATATCAGGACTCCACACCTCTTGGAAATTCATAAAATGACAGAGAATTGCAATTCTGAAAATATTTATAAATTGGTGGTTTCAAATCTGAAAGATATCGCTGGAATGGATGACATTGCCATTGCAACAAAATTAGTTTGTGTCGGAACCGATGGTGCAGCTGTAATGCAGGGAGCCAAAAATGGTCTGTGTGTTAGACTTCAGACAAATATTGCCCCTTATATGGTTCCTGTCCACTGCATGGCTCACAGAATGAATCTCGCCTACAAAATTGTGAGCACATTTGAAAATGTAGCTAAAGTGGAGGAATTGATACGTGATCTGCATGCCTATTATTCTAGCAGTCCTAAAAGATTTTTAGAATTTCAAAAATTTCTATTGGACTGACAGAGGGAAAAAATTACTTAAAGATGTAGATACCAGATGGATATCTATGTACAAACCTACCTGTAGAATATATGACGAATATCCTTCACTGACAGGATTTATGTTTAAATACCGCAGGGATGTAGATAAAGCTAAAGATCTTTTGTGCCATCTAACTGACTTAGAAAATTTACTCACACTCAGCGGTATTTTTCCCATGTTGAGGCAACTTAATATTTTAACGAAGCATGCTCAAGATCGGTCTTTCTACATTACAGACTTTATAAGACTCAAAAACATGTTTGTGAGCTCTAGAATGTTTATATATTTCTATGGGAGTTTTCAAGGTTCTACTTTTGAAAACTGGAATGCATTGATAGATTTGAAAAATTCCAGGTGCTTCTTAAAGTACAATATAAATGATCATCTATGTATAACAACACATGGAAAAGAGATTCCACTTCATACGTACCAAAAAAGAATTGATATCGCTAACTCAGAAATAGAAGAAGTAAATGTGACACGGAATTTATATGATACAGTATTAATGGAAACTAGGAATAAGTTGAGAAATATCTCTGAATCGTTAGCTAAAGAGATCCGTGAAAGATTCAAAAATGATAAAATACTTGAAGCAATGGGAGTTGTAAATCCATAGTTTTGGAATTTGTCTGGCGGCAAAACTCTTCAATTAATCAGTCCTATATTTGTGAAGAACATGGGTGATCTAACTGATCATTTCTCTAAGACTGAAGAGATAAATGGAGTTACTTGTAGAAGGAATTTTGGAAAGAAAACTACTTAGTTCACGGTCAATGGATTTTGGTAATACTATGATACGACAAGTTCAGCTTCTAGAAAACCCACAGGATTACAGTGCCATGAAAAGGATTTGGAAGGATATCTGTTCTAGTAGTATTCTAAGTGAAGATTTGAGCGAGTATATTAAGTTGTATAAGCTTTTTCAAACTATGATTAAGGTTACGTGGAAGATGAGAGGGTTTTCAGTGCACTTTCCTTTTTAAAGTCAAAACTTCGAAACAGATTGGATAGGAATCTAGAAAGTTGTCTCAGATTGTATGTATCGAGTTACTCAGTGGAGTCTTTTCCTTATGATAGAGCACTAGCATTGTGGAATTCAATAGTAGAAAGAAGAGGAGTTAGTAATATTCTGGCTGACCCAGTGGATCAAGACACATCCACAAATCCAGCTACAGTTGATTTCAAGAAACATAACTGAAAATGTTGCTAGGAATGTTCGAATTCAAATAGATTTCATTTTTTCTATACATTATTGGGACTACTTATGTATTTCTTTCAGAGATTACTACTTTCATTATATGGAATATTATATTTGTCTATATTTGATACTTTTCCATTGGAACAATGTTATTTATATGTTTCAATTATGCCTTTTGATTTTCTATGATTGTTTATCAAATTCAAGATTGAAATGAGGACACGTTCGTCTTTTATATCTATTAATTCATTTATTTTACATTTGCAACAATTTAGAAACGTAAAGAAACAAAATAGTGTAAATTTAAGCAATATTTACGTAGACAATAAAAATAAACATACTTTGTAATTTGTATTAACAACATATAGTAATATTGTACAATTCGAACTTTCAAAGTTCTTTACAAATCCATGTCTCATGTGGCGGATTACATTATGAAAAAACTACAAATTTCATAATGCATTGTCGGCCAATACAATTCAAAAAAGGGGTTGTAATGACATATCAAAGCTTCCGGACAAGTTCTGTCATATAAGGACACATTACGAGGTCATCCTCTTTTCTGCCTATGATTCGAAATCATAGTTGTCCTTACGTCTGCCACATGGAATAAAAACTAAAAAAGGGTTGGCCACTATCTTTTAATTCCTATGCCAGTGTCGGAATTGTGACAACACACCTGTCACATGGTGAACCTTACTAACTAATAAATTTTTATGATGCAGGTGGAGCTTTTTATTTTTCCACCATAAATGATTGAGGAATCTCTTGTGTCATACGCTAACAAATTTGCTAGAACTCTTGATTCCTAAAGATCTGCACTCTCTTTGTGTTGATATTTTCTAGTATATTCAGCTCCTCTCTCATTACATCTCCTGCCGACAAAAGTGTGGCATCTGCATCTGTCTTTTCTTTCAGTAATATTCTGATCCATCTTATGCTCCTTTATTATCCTTCTCAATGTATTATTTTGTTTATTGATGACAATGAGTTTTTCTTTCAACTGTATGAAAGAATTAAGGCTTTTGCGGGCATTCTTCAAATGTGCTTCAAAAACAGCTGCTTCTTTCTTTAAATTTTCATATTTTCTGCAAAACAGAAAGAGTAAATTGTTAGTCAATCAAATTCAGATAGTATGAAAAATATTATATTATTACTTTTAGGTTTTCCATGGAAAGATTAAAGCCCACTCACAACAGCTTTCTCTTTTCTGCATTTGCAATTAAGACATTAGTCTTGTCTTTTGACCATTTGTTGTAGTAAGCATGTGCTTCAGCATTGAGATTCTCCAACATGTTTAGCATTATGTCAATAATTTCATCATCGTAATTATTACTATATGAAATTGTCCCCGATCATTGCGATTTATTTAGCGAGAACATCCCGCCATCTTTGGTTGGCTCTGTGTACAAGCGGTGAACAATGAATGCCTTTGAGCATGATTATGGTATCTTGAATTTATTTCTTTTATCAAAATTTTTCTCTCTTCTCCAAAGACCGCACCAAATCCACATCAGACATTACAACCTCTTGAATAGTTGCCCCATAATATCGATATCAAATTTTCTAATATAAAATGCATCTTTTCATCATCTGTTTGTGGAGCAGTACTTGGGGGAGGAGGAGAGCCACCGCCCTGTAGAATATGCACATTTTGTTGTTGAGGTGGAGTAGATTGAATCATTTCGTGGGTGTCAAAGTAGTTACCCTTTATCTCGCATCGCCACTATCAAAGCCCAAATACTCCTCGTCGAGGCGATGTTGTTGAAAGGTTGTGTGGCTGTCACACTTAAAATGCCACCTAGTGACAGTCCAGGAAATTCGGTGGTAGTAGGATGAATCTGCCCATTCTGCGACTCTACAGCATCCTTATATTCTTTCGAAACTCCTCCTTTGTGTTTGTACATGACGTGTTGGAGGAATTGGTGGCCTCTCTTACTAGCGGAATATGCCCTAAAGCTATATTACCTGAATGACGCAAACAACAAATTGTGAGAATATAACGGTTGGGCTTTGTATATCCTAAAAAATGTAAGGAAACAAAACATGCAAATCAAACTACCGTACAATATTTTATATACCTCGCATAGAAGGAGACACAATCGTGACATTTCGATCTCCACTCATGGAATGAGTTTGATCATCATCATCAAAGTCAGTAGTTTCTGAATACAATTACAATACATGTAGAAAAGATCAGTATTCATATTAATTGTTTTAATTTCCAATTTATATAAAAAGATAGCTTCATTATTCATACCTGTAGTTACATGTGATGGTAAATGTGTTGTGCATATCGATCCCCTAGCTCACTTTTTAGGAGGAGGTCTTACTGGTGTTGATTCTGTTGAATCCATGTCAGAATTAGTAGAGAACTCTGGAGGGGCTTTACCCCTAGCAATTGCATCCTTATGCGATGCTCAAGTATTAATTTTCTCTGCAAAATTAAATCATACAATTATTATTTTATTCAAAATATTGAAATTGAAATCGTTATAACAAGTAGACAGTAAACGTAATTGTTACGGGTTACCTGTTGTTCTTCGAGACTAAGACCAATCATCTTATCATTGATTGCAGTAGGAATCTTATCTGCATCAATTCGTGGTACGCTTCATAATAGAAAGCAAGAATAAAATTGCAACAAGAGAATACAGTCCTGGCTTTATCATTTGTATTGGGTTTGTGGGCATGGGAGATATCTGATTTTATTCGATTGGACAAATAACTGCACCAATCGAATTGTTGACCTGCAAGTGTCCGTAATAAATACTGAATTTCCCAATACGGAATGTCTGCAGATCTACCCTGTAATACAATCCTGGCCTGAAAAAGTGAAGCAACTGCAATAAATAATTTTTTTGTTATGCCTTGTAGAACAAGGCCTCTTGATGAATGATTAAGAGCAGCTGCAATTACAGAAAAGAAATGTTAGAGCCTTTGTGTGAACGAGTAATGTTAACTATACATTGAAATGATAAGAACGGAAATAATAAAAATCCTTTAAAAATCATAAACTTACCATCAACCTGTACATTGAAATGAGACTCCAAATTTTTTTGTCTTCGTCTGTTAGGACAACCTTTTAGTAATAACCAGCTTATTTTTGAAAGGCAAACCTGTTAAACGATGCACGTCCTGGGGTTCAATAGAAAAATAAATTTGATGATGTTTCGGATGCACGACAAGAACGGAAAATTGTCCATTACTATCGTTGTAAGAGGCGAGAAGGTAATCAAGGATGGATTGATCAGTCTCGAATTGGGGCATGTTCACAAGCTCGAAAATCTAGATTGTTCGATCCAATCCTTTTCTTTTTCCTTTTAGTAATGCTAGAAATTGTGGGCACATGAGGTTTTTGTATGTAAATTTGGGAGTGGGAATAGATGTGGTGCTGGCCATGGCTGAAATTTGGGAGAAGTGAAATTTGGGGGACGGGGTGAAAATTTGAAATTGGAGAGCGGAGAGCCTCAGAGCACTAGAAATTTACGTATAAAAGTGAAAAAATGAACCTTGAAAGGGTATTTATAGGACCCAGGGGTGTCATTAATGAGCATTTAATTCATTGGTATCAACGCCCAACCCACACGTCCAACTATTGCATGACCAACCCCTCATTCGACCAACCCAACCGTCTAACCCTATCCAACCACCCATCGACTCTTCACCCGACCAACGCGCGCGCGTCCAGCGCTCCCATCCAACGATTGCGTGAAACCTTCCGACCAACTCATCCGACTAACCCATCCATCTTACCATCACCCGACCAATAATTACTCACCCCAATCCAACCAACTAATCCACCCAACCCATCCATCCAACTCATTCGTCCAACCCCGATCGACCAACCCACCCGTCCAACAAATCCGCCCAACCCATATATCCATACCACCCATCCAACCCACCCCGACCAACCCTCTCTTCCAACTCACCCATCCAACCCACCCGTCCAACCCACCTTTGACCAACACACATGTCTAACTCACCCATCCAACCTACCCATCCAACCCCGCAAAATGAAGGGAAAAAAATACTATGTGAAATTGCCTTTGCAACGAAACGTTATTTCAGAAATTTGCCAACAATTCGAAAGTCAATTTATGGGATTCACCAATGATTCAAAAGTAATTTTTCAAAGGGGTCTTCTTAAAATGAACCACGGCGAAAACGAGAAGTGCTCCGCATAACCTACTTGACTAGTTTTTCCTTGTGAGTTAGCATTACCAGTTGTCCGTATGGCGACCCGAGTGAGAGTACACGATGGATGCACTTGTTTCCCACTGTGCTTGAAGGGGGTAAAGTAAAGCTGAGATACTCCCAAATTAGTCATTACAACTTTTTGGGTAAATCAAGCTCGCTTAAGACAACTTTGTAACACCTAGTTGAGAGAACCACCTAGGAAGATATCTTTGACTAGGAGCCAACTTTGACCATTTCAAAATAGTTTTGAGTTGTGAGCCATTATTCATCACGAAACATGGGAAGCATTACTTTTGCTTAGTTTTTCACTTACCCTAAGGTGAGGTGAAACTTTTGCTGAAGTAAGGCCAACATTTTTCACCCCCAATTGATCTACTTCCTTCAATTTATTTTGACACTTTGTTGATTAAAAGAAGAGTGACTACCTTTGCGTTATCAATTGATTATTTCTGCCACTTTTTATCCATTTACACCCATCTATGTTTTTGGCTGGGTTAGTTAAACATCTAAAGTGTGTGGAGACATTTTCATATCATTGGTAGCCTTTTTGATCTTGATACCCAAGTCAAGATTGTCATCATAGTTAGGCTTGATTCATCACCTTGAACTTCCTCGGAAAGGTTACCTTGTTTATATCGTATCACTACAATTTTGGTATTTACGTCTTGTTTCTTGTAAACTTGACCTAAATATCTGCATTGTAAGGTTACACTATACACATTTTAACAATTCTTAGTTATACTATAAGCTTTTAGTTTGATTTCATTACTACCTCGATTTTGAAAAGTGCTACGTGTTACCACTTGTGTGTGTTATATCAATATCATCTTGATATCAATACCTTACTTTCTCGTAAATTTTGGTTAACATATCTTGGTGACATTGTTGTGTCACTCACAATCATAACTCACACTTTTTGAGATATAGGTATTGATTGAATTTGGGCTTGCTTCTTGTATACCTTGTTTGGAGGTCACGTTAACTTCTTGTTATTACTTACGCCTTGTTCATTTCTTTGAACTTGACATAAGTAGGGACATTTTGTTAATCATATCATTGGTAGCCATTTATGATCTTGATACCCAGTCAAGATCATCGTTGTAGTTAGGCTTGGTTCATCATCTTGAATCTCCTTGGAATGGTTATCTTGTTTGTATCGTGTCACTACAATATTGATATTTACGTCTTGTTTCTTGTAAACTTGACCTAAATATCTACATTGTAAGGTTACGCTATACACACTTTAACAATTCCTAGGTATACTTGATGCTTTAAGTCTGATTCCAATTATTACCTCAATTTTGAAAAGTGTTTAGTGTTACCACTTGTGTGTGTTACATCAATATCATCTCGATATCAATACCTTACTTTCTCATAAATTTTGGTCAACATATCTTGGTGACATTGTGTGTCACTCACAATCATAACTGACACTTTTCGAGTATAGGTCTTGATTGAATTGTGACTTGCTTCTAGTATACCTTGTTAGGAGGTCACATTAACTTCTTGTTATTACTTACACCTTGTTCATGTCTTTGAACTCGACATAAGTAGGGACATCTTGTTAATCATCTTACAACACCACTACCTTTTTGAAACAAACCTAGGAAGTACTTCATTCGATTGATAGGCTTGATACCAAACATTGCATCACTGTTGACTTGTGCATTTTAGGCAATCACTTTATCACATTGGTACTTTAAAATTCATTATACTCATTCAATTCTTGACATTCTTTTTATATTTCACTTAGGTTTGATAAAAAATCTTGAAAAATTCACAGATACCTTAGTGAAACTGTTTCACATCATGGCTCCTAAAACAAGATTAGGGCTCAAAAAGAAAACATTAGAAGAAAAACAAATGCAAAATTGGGAAACCTCAAACAAACAGGGGTCAAATCCCTTTATCGGCCATGATCTTGGGCCTTTGTTCTCCGTGGAGAAGGAAGTTGAAGAAATGATAGATCATAGCGGTGATGAGATAGAATCACCACATACAGAATTTTATTTCAATCCTACCTTGTTAGATGAGTTCCTTTTTAGAAACAAGGACATGGTGCTAGCACGCGTAGTGGAGTTAGGAGCTAAAATTCCCACTGAACAAGAAACAATCCCACCTAAAAATGATGCCAATGATGAGGAGTGACCCCTTATTAACATGGATGATATTTTAACACATGGACATGCTTCTACCTCCAATGTAGGAAATGATAATATAGTGGGATATAAAATACCTTTCATTAAAATGCCACGTAAGGTCAGAATAGAACACGAAAATGTTGAAGAGCCTCCACAGTATGAAGAAGAAGAGGAACCTTTGGAAGAAGAAGTCACTATTCAGCAACAAATTTGTAACCTTAGTCAACAATTAGCCTTGTTAACCTCTCATGTACAAAAAGAAACAAACAAGAATGTCCAAAAGACAAAACCTAAGGTCAAAATCAGTGAACTTCATAGGAAAACCAAGGAGGGGACAATACAGAGTACAATCATGAGTGTATATCCCTACTTCCCCTACCAAAGAACAATTACTCGCACAAGAAGTGCAGTCAATGAAAGTGACACTTACAAGCCTTCAAGAGAGTAATGTGGGGAGCATAAAAAATATCAATATGAAGAACTATGTCCCCATCCATTTGACAAAACTATAACACTTCAACCCTTCTCTAAAAAAATCGACATGCTGAAATTCGACAAATATAGAGGGAAGGGTGACCCACGAGATCATGTAAAGGATTTTTACATGGTATGTCAAGAGGTGTCCTATAGTGATAATTACCTCATACGACTCTTTCCAAAGAGTCTAGGAGGCCAAGACTTGGAGTGGTTCACTCGCTTACCTCGGGGGTCTATTTTTACCCGCCGAATTGGAAGATATGTTTTTACGACACTTCTCATACAATATAGAAAGCGATATCACCATGGAAAACTTGTGCGGCTCCAAAAAATTCCCTAACGAGAAATTTGCTAGCTTCCTATAATGGTGGAGAGGGATAGCCAATCACTTCCCTTACGCATTCCCTGAAAAATAATTGGTAAGTATCTTTATGCCCAATCTAAATCCAGTACATCGCTTTCCACCTTCAAATGCATTAGTTCGTACTTTTGAGGAGGTCATTGAAAAGGGCATTCAAATAGAGAAAGCCCTTATTGCCAAAGGAACTATTAAACCACACTCTAAGGATAACTAAAGCGTTAAACCTAAGGAAAAGATGAAAAATATTTAACAAAAACAAGAACGTGGTGGGAGATGGGATTACGGATTCCAAACGTGTGCACAAACGGTCCAAGTTGGTCAACCTTTTAAACTCACCAAAGGACCCATTCAACCACCACCCAAACGTAGAACATTCACCCCCCTCAATGAGCCTTTTTCTGTCATATTGAAACAATTGGATGCGGCTCACATGGTGACGTACCCATAACACAACCCTTTGATGATAATGCTCCAAAGCCAGCATGGTACAAGGAGCATGACTTTTGTGATCTGCATCATGTCAAAGGGCACAAAATAGACAAATGCTTATGGCTTCATCACTACATTTAGGACCTCATTGACAATGGGGAGATCAAATTCGACACCCCGGAAAAACCCAGATGCCAAACGAAAAGATGGGAATCTTCAAGGAACCATTCCCTAAGCATGGAAAGGTAGATGAGAAAAATCTAGATTGAGGAGAGTCATCCCAGAGTTACAAAGCAGAAAATTATCTATATACCAATACTGATAATAATCATTATGATTCTCTCATTGGATGTATCCGCTCTCCTAATGAACATGTGAATACCATCCAGATCAAAGGGAAGGATTACGCTTTGCGGTAACAAGGTGCACGCCCATCTCACGATCCCTGAACCCTCTCCATTGACCCCACAAGATGGTAGGTATAACCTTCTAGAACAACTCGAGAATACTTCGCCAGATTTCAATCTTAGATCTTCTCAAAATATCAAATGTACACAAAGACATCTTGTATAAAAATCTCTAGGGTCAAGAGTGCCAATGGAAGTAGACCCTTCACATCTTTAGGCCACGGTGGAAAACATTGCACCAACTGAGTACATCTCCTTTAGTCACAAGGAGCTTCCTAGTGAGGATCCCACACATAATCTCCCCTATATATAGAGGTCTTTGTTACCCGCAGGAAGATAAAACGGTGCTTGTGGACAACGGGTCAGGTTTGAATATTTGCACATTGAAATTGATTAAACAATTGGGACACACAGAAGAAGATCTAGAGTCCCAAATCATTACCATAACCACTTATGACAACATGGAAAGGGAATCGCCGACATAATCACATTACCAATGGAATTTGGACCTACTTGTTATAATACAAAGTTCCATGTCCTAGACTTGGAGTTTCCAGTATAATATGCTTCTTGGCCGCCCATGGATCCATGCCATGCAAGCCGTACCATCAACTTTCCATCAACGCATTAAGTTAAAGCATGAGGGACACATTATTACGATATGGGGAGATCCAGAACCCTTTGTTCATTGTAGAGCCCTCAATAGCTTTTCTCGCAAAGGTACCTATACGTGTCCCTCTACCAATATTGTAGTTCCCCTTCAGTCAGAAGATATAGAATCGTAGGTAGACTCCAACTCCCTTAGTTCATGTTCCCGTGAAGCTTCTACGTCTACCTCTCCTTTTGATTCTTGGGAGATGAAATTTTTAGAATATGGTTGTGGATAATACAACATGCAACAAGCTCTTTTAGTGTCTGACTTGTCTTTTTCACCAAAAACTAGAGGTCGACCCAACTACTGTTTCAGACGGCCTCGAGATAAACAAACTATTGGGTCATTTTTTCCTAGGGGACTGCTTGCTGAAGAAAAATTGTTAGACCCCCTACGACTTGGGTCCTAGAAGATACTTAGCCAACTTGCTACCAGATCCTGGATATGAAAAGTCTAGCCGCATGATGTATTCCATGGGCTACAAGGGTTTAGGATGTGGAAAGAATGAATAGGGATGAGGGAACCGGTCCCTCTCCCACACTTTAAAATAGAAATGTATGGCATCAGAATTTGACCTTATGGGGCACATCCCAATGATCAAGATGATACCTACTCTGAGCGTGAATATAGCTCAATATTTAGACAACAATACATCTGATTTCCACTGTAGCCAATATGAGGATCTTTCCTCCACAAACCTCTTCATGGATACCACTGTCTTTACCATAACCCCCACGGAACCTACAGTTGACCTTGTTTACCCTTGCCTTGTTGAATGGGACCAACAATGTCACATACCACTAGATCTATTTGAAAATGATGAAGCCATCACTGAATTCATGGGCATTCGGGATACAATCCCCATTGGAGATCACAAAAAGGGTTTCTACATTGACTTAGATACCTACGCCTACTTTAGAGAGGAATTTGAGCTTCGTGGTCGAAAAATTTAAGAAAAAGCGAGGGAAAAAGTTCCAATGAAAAGCCTTGGAAAAATTCAAAGTCCAAGTCACACAGTGAAAACCTCTTTGAGGCACTGGTAGACAAACAAGTAAAAAAATCAAAGGACAATAAAAGTGACCACGCCAAGGATGAAAATATCGTAGAGACATCCTTGGAAGAAGATCTCAACCTTCCTCCCGATCCTACGCGTATGGAGGATTTGTCAAAATTACTAGTAGAAGAGACCATTGATGTAAACATTGGCATGGAAGATGACCCAAAAATGGTCAAGTTGGGAGCTTTGCTCTCAACAAGAACATAAAACATTCACCATGTTGCTACGGGAATTTATAGATGTGTTCGCATGGTCCTATAAGGATATGTTGGGCTTGGATCCAACTTTGGTAGTGTACAAATTAGTTATACATGTAGATGCCAAGCCCATCAAGCAAAAGCTCAGAAAGATGCACCCGAGGGTGGCTCTCCTAGTTAAAGAAGAGCTAGAAAGATTGCTTGTGGTAGGATTCATTTGACCCATTGATTACTCTGAATGGATATCAAATATCATCCCTGTATAGAAGAAGCCTGTTGGGATCAAAATCTATATAGATTTCAGAGACATAAATAAGGCATGCCCAAAGGATGATTTTCCATTGCCTAATATTGATATGATTATTGATTCAATCAGCAGGATATGAAATGCTATCTCTTATGGATGGCTTTTCAGGCTACAATCAGATCAAAATAGCAATGAAGATCAACACAAGACAGCCTTCACAACTCCTTGGGGTACTTTCTGTTATCAGGTAATGCCATTTGGCCTTAAAAATGTAGGAGAAACCTATCAAAGGGTGATGACGGTGATTTTTCATGATATGATCCATGACATCATGGAAGACTATGTGGATGATATCCTCAAGAAATCCAAGACTACGAGAAGACCATCTTGATATATTACGGTGTATCTTTGAATGCTTGCATGGAGTATAAGGTCCATTTGAACCCAAAGAAATGTGTGTTTGGCATGTTGTCAAGAAATTTGCTTGGTTTCATTGTATCACGAAGAGGGATTGAGGTAGAACCAACTAAATTTCTTATTATCGAAATGCCTCCTCCCAAAAACATTAAACAACTACATAGCTTGTAGGGAAAGATACAAGCCATTCGCCACTTCATTTCCTAACTTGCTGACAAATGTCATTCATTTACTCGTTTGCTAAAAAGGGATGTTGCCTTTATCTGGGGACCACAACAATAATAGGCCTTTGCCCTGCTTAAGCAATACTTGGCCAATCTACCTATCCTCTTGGTGAGCCACTCTGCTATATATTTCTACTACTCAATTTTCTATTGGTGTGCTACTCACCCAATACGACCTCGCCACAAAGAAAAAGTAGTATATTATCTCAGTTGTACTCTCATCTCTTATGAGCTCAACTATCCTCAAAAAGATTGTTTGGTTGTAGTTTTTACCTTCCAAAAACTTCACCATTACATGTTAAATACTAAAACCAAGATTATATCAAAAGTTGACCCACTCAAATACCTACTTGTCTAAACCCACCCTTACCGGTAGAATGGCTAATTGGATCATTCTGCTGAGTGAATTTGACATCGAGTTTGTGCACCAAAATTCAGTCAAGGGACAGGTACTTGCGATCGATTAGCGAAGCTCCTTTATAAGGAAATGTAACCCATGAATTTGGATCTACTAGAAGCTTCATTACTGTACATTGAGGAATCCATCATGTGGCAGGTACACTTTGATGGATCTTTTACTTTTCATGGTTCAGGGGCAGGTGTTGTACTAATTACTCCTTCTGGTGACCCCATACCTCAAGATTTTCACCTTGGTTTTCCTTGCACAAATAATATTGCAGAGTATGAGGCACTCATCGCTGGGATGAAGCTCATCATCAAATGGGACATTCATCATGTTAAGATCATTGGTGACTCACAGTTAATCATCAAACAAGTCAATGATGAGTACAAAGTCAAGGATGAGAAGCTCATCCCTTACAAGAAGTTGTTGAAACTTTGAAAGAGTATTTTGTGTGTATCACATTTGAACAGATTCCAAGAGCACAAAATAGATCTGCAAACACTATGGAAACCGTAGGTTCTATGTTACGCATTCCACCGGAAAGTAATGATATGTCTTTCTTTGTTGAAAATCCATGCTAGCCTGCGTATGACATGTCATAATCCTATCTGGATTATGATGTTGTTGGTCCCAATTTCCCATGGTAGGAGCCCATCTTCACTTTCCTTAAAGATAACACCTTCCCTCCTAACATATCCCATTTTGAAAAACAAAGCCTTATCCGCCAGATAGCCCATTATACCCTCTTAGGAGGTAAGCTCTATCGTCGTGGCTATGATGGGAATCTGTTACGTTGTCTCAATATGAAAAATTCAATCCAAGCGATTAAAGAGGTGAATGAAGGGGTGTGTGGGGCCCACACAAATGGGATGGTTCTAGCCAAGAAATTGTTGAGAGTGGGCTACTATTGGCCTACCATGGAAACCGATCATTTCTACTATGTGAGGAAGTGTGTACTATGTCGAAGTATGGAAATTTCATCCATGCCCCACACATGACCATTCTGACCCATCACGACCCCATGGCCATTTTCCAAATGGGGACTTGATTTAATAGGGAAGCTTACCCCTACTTCATCTTCGATGGCCACACCCACATCATTACAACTACTGAATATTTTACCAAGTGGGTGGAAGTTGTCCTTTTGACCTATGTAACGGGTTCTCAGATCTCAAAGTTCATCATGAATCATCTTATTGGCGGGTATGGAATTCCTGCAACCATAGTTACTGACAATAGAAAATCATTCAAGAACAAGACCATGAAAGATCTCTGTCATCGGTTTCAAATAAGATTAAAGTGGTCTACATCGTATTACCCCCAAGGCAATGGACAGTCGAGGCCACTAACAAGACTTTGGTTCGAATCATGGAAAATATGGTAAGTAAGACAGGTCACAACTGGCATTTGCAAATCCACCCAACTCTTTGGGCTTACAGACCTCTATTCGCACTCCTACTGGTGTAACACCCTATTCCCTAGTATTTGGAACAAAATCTATCATCCCATTAGAAATCGAGCTTCCTTCCCTACGAATCTCTCTTAGGGATTATCTGGACAAGGATGAGGATTACAGAGTGGCTAGACTAATAGAGTTGGAACTCCTGGATGAGAAGCGCATCCGCCCTAAATCATCTTACAATGTATCAAAACAAATTCTCTCATAATTACAACAAAAAATCATACCTCTCCAGGTTGAGGTCGAGTGATTTGGTCGTGAAATAAAATTAGTTCAACACAAGGGTGAAAAGAGAGAAGAAAGGCAAGTTTGAACCACACTGGCTAGGGCCTTACGTCATCATGGCCAAGTATGACACGGGAGCATACAAACTTTCCCACCCCAATGGTGATGAGCTCCATGAACCTATGAATTCCATGCACTTGAAGTGGTTCTATGATTAAACATGGTGCGAAAAATAAAAAAGTAAGCAAAAAAGATAAAAATACAAAAATACAAAAAAAAATTAAAATAAGAAAAAAGAAAAAGAGAAAACATGTCATCCATAAGTGAAAACCACGCAATTGTGGCACTTTGGATAAATCCTTGGGTGAAAACCAGTTTCCAGGGCACCTTGGGAGGATTCATTGTTCACAAGCATCTTGCATCTGGAGGGTACTTTTACTTAGCCTAGGGCTAGTTCTGCACCTACATCCGAGATTCCCTGTGAACCTATTCTTGTCAAGCCTTGATCTGGATTTTTCTCCTATTTGTTAATCTGTGAAGGGATGGTCTTTTCTATTCCCCATCTAGCACTGGGGACACTTCCATGACTTCACCTTCTTGTTTATAAACACGTGGCACATGCCCTTGTATATTCCTCATCTAATGTTGGGTGCATCCATGTTTCTTGTTTACTTGTGCATAGCTTCGAGATATGTTAGAAAAACAAAAAAACATTCAAATATTAGAAAAACACAAAAACATTTGAAAATCTTAGAAAAACACAAAAACATTCTAAAATCTTAGAAAAACACAAAAAGAAATTAGAAATTTTAGAAAATCACAAAAACATTCAAAAATGCTAGAAAGTCTAAACAATAGAAAATTATTTCACAAAAATCAAAATAGTAGAAAATTGTTTCACAAAAATCAAAACAATAGAAAATTGTTTCACAAAAATCAAAACAATAGAAAGATGTTTCACAAAACAATCTTACAAAAACATAACTTTAGTTTACTTACTTTATCTTGTTTCTTGCTTTGTTTGCTTGCTTGTATAGTTGCTTCTTGTTTGTACATTTGTATAGTTTATTGCTTAGACATACTTTGTTAAGATTCATATTTTCTTGCTTAGATTAGATTTATTCTTACTTGTGCATATGAAGTGTGTTTTTGCATGTTGGTGAATAATGGTACATTGTTGTGTTGATTCTTTGTGTTTTTAGTTAGATTTGTTAACATTTGATTATGTTTTCTTGTTGCATGTGTATCATTTTTTTATCACATCATCATATTTCCATCAATATCATCACATCTAACATCATCTATACATCATATATCAAGAAAAAGCTAAGTATACATCATACATGAATGCTAAGCTAATCATCACATATCATATCATCAATGGGGAAAGAGGGGTCACAAATATCAAAATCTATCCCCCGCACCAATATCATCATATCATCTCGTCCACTAAATCTAGCACATC
Source organism: Taxus wallichiana var. yunnanensis (assembly GCA_018340775.1). Taxonomy (NCBI): domain Eukaryota; kingdom Viridiplantae; phylum Streptophyta; class Pinopsida; order Cupressales; family Taxaceae; genus Taxus; species Taxus wallichiana. Next base: position 257,045,110 of record CM031237.1, read on the forward strand.
ACATGAGCAATACATTTGATATCATCTGCAGATCTATCATCTAAAAATCAAAGTACATGCGATACATCAAATATCAGGATACATATAAATGGAGATACCAAATCAGATAACATCATTACACATCCATAAATCCATGTAATCAATCAAAACAACAATAACATCCATCATCTCATAACACGTGTCATGTCAAAATTTCCATATATATATACACACACACACACACACACACATATATACATGTGTAGTAAGTGTGTCTCAAAAATATATACATAAAATAATGGCCTTCATTTGAGGCATACATCACAAATACTATACATCAAAAATGCCTTCATCTGAGGCATACATCAAAAATGCTATACATCGATCAAAGAATGCTACTGCCTTCATCAGAGGCATATATCAAAAAATTTGTACAAAAAGAATGTTGTACATTGAGCACAAGATGCTCATAGCCTTCATCAAGAGGCAAATATATCAATACACTGATCAATCAGGGATGACTGGAGCCCTCGGATGGGCTGGCTGGTCTGCCCCATGGAGGACCCATAGCATGTGTGTCAAGCGGTCCTCACGAGGCCACCCCCGTGGCTGCTCCACTGAGGCCTGAGGCCTCTCTGACCTCGTCGATCTGCTCGACTGCTGGCTATACGAAGGTGCCCACCACTCACGGAACTACCTCATAATACAAGGATCGATAATAGGAAGCTCTGCCCTCTGTTGTAGCCAAATCTATGTGAATATAGGTTATCACTGTTATCCCATATGTGCATCGGAAGGATGCTACCTCTGATATATCCTGGAAACCTCGTCACGACCACGGCCCGCTACTCGCCTCGGTGATCTCTCTCCCAAGATCATGGGTTGTAGGCCGAGTGTGCATCTATTGTAGCGAGCTCGTCACCTAGTCCATTTACACTACCATCTCACAGCGTATCTACTAGAAAATAATAGAACCATCTCCTCCCGGACTACATGGGCTCAGGCTGGTCCCGCCTACTTTCATTAATGCGTAATGCCGAATGTGAGATCGGTCATAATCTTTCTCCGTTGTAACTTGTTGCAATCTTGCTTACATAGGGCGGCTAGATGTATCCATGGCAAGCACCATAGGAGCATGTCCCTATATGTAGCCTTGTATCTATCCCAATACCTATCCAGGGCATGTCCTTGATCTTGTAATCTAATCTTTGGATCTTGTGCATGTCCCCTGTCCTGCTCCTACTACCTCTATCCCCGTGCTGTGTTGGACCACACCATCATGTGGTTGCCCATCAAACGGATCATCCGGGCCATGTGTTATTGCATCATCTTCCTTGTCACTACTATAAGGGATATCTGGTGGTGGTCTGAATGCACCGCTTCCCATGCCTCATCCGGTAAGTTAATGTGTTGCGGTAAAAATGGTAAATGTGCATACAAACCCATGTAGTTGGGTGTCGTACCCGGTCTCTAATGCCAGGGTTCCATGCCTATGGTACCACCTATAAAATTTATCCCTAGCTCAAGCCACATGTATACTCGAGTCCCATGGCCCACCTCTCCTAATCTTGGCGAGCATACCACAAATTTGGTTATGGAACCCCAACCTCCTGCCTTGATTGTGGTGACATCGGTCCACCTGTGCTACTCGTGATATAGCTGCGGATACCAAGAAGAAATGCTCCACCATATAAACACTTTGAGCTCGATCCATCCTCGGGCCACTGTATATGCTTATAAGGCCTCCATATAATTTCTCTGTCCAACATCTCATCAAACTCTCACCTATAAAAATAGACACTTCTTAAGTGCCCTTGTACGTCATCACCCACAGAAACCCAAGCCATGAATGTCGGCTCCTCTGGGACTCGGACATGCAATGCACCTATAGGGTGCCCGATCGCTATATGGTCCCAAGACCAAATATGTAATAAGGAGGCTGGCCCCACCATCTTCTAATGATGGTAGGTAATCAAGTGCAAATCCCAGTATAAATGTGCTAGTATGCACTAGCCCTAGCAGTATCACTCGCCACTAAATACTCCATGAACCAGTGGATCAAACCCATCGGAAAGGATGTCCCTATCTTATCAGTGAGAAAAAACCCACTGATAAGTGACATCAAGTAGAGTGTCCCCGGTGCAAGGTCAAGATCAGCTATACACTCATGTAATGAAACTATCATACCCTCGTGGGGTATCTCGTCATGGCCAAAAAGGTTGTTGATTGCTACTGTAATTTGACCAAAGTCACTCGTGTACTCAATCATTGAGCCTATAATAGGCATACACAGGATCCGCCATACATCCTCCAATGTGATAGTCATCTCCCTATCGGGAGCTTGAAACATTGGCTCTCATTGTGCCACCACTCAATCAAAGTAGTCAGTAGGCCATGGTCTAGTGTAATTGAGGGCATGCGAGCTATAGGGCCTAGGCCCAGCCTCCAATAATATCTGCCATCACACTTTGATCTCGTCAATGCATACTCCCCTTCATCTCCGCTTATGCATATTTGTCGCTCTTGCATACTGTAACACGGCAAATCACACCGTAAAATCATTACGTATGTTAGACACTAAAAATTCTTCTAAGTCCACCTATCATTCTTTAAGATTTATCTACAAATCTTAAATTTCTTATAAGTGTCATCTTTTTGTGGTAATTTTCTCTCTCATTCATCTATTATGTGTGCCTACGCACCCTTTAAGGCATGTGCACCCCCTTTTTGGCACACGCGCATGCATGCATCCGCCTAAGGGCGCTTGCACCATTCTTTGTGTAGCTGCGCATACACACAAGTGTGTCTGTGTGTGTGTGTGTGTGTGTGTGTGCCACCTTTGGGTGCATGCACGTGAACGCATGCATTGGTGGCATGTTTGTAGATACACATATGCTTTCTAGGGTGTATGAATGTGGGCACACATGCCTCTTGGTGCTTGCGCATGCGCATGTGCTTCTGGGTGTCTACACCATCATTAGGGCACTTGCGCTCCGCGTATGCATGAAACCCTACACCTAAACCCCTCATTTTTGCATTAATTAGAGCATTAAATGCAAAATTGACAAAGAAAGGTCAAGCTACTCATGAAGGAGCCATCGTCAACATGTCGGGCATACTCCCAGAACTGCTCACATCATGTCTCTTGCGGTCTCGTGCTCTCACCATTGTCCTCGTCGCTATCGGGCTCTCGCGGTAAAAATTTGGCAGTGGTCGGTAACAAATGAATTGGTCGCGGTGATTTACCCTCTTGAGTGGGGTATATTAAACCATTTTGGCTATTTGTGATGCCCGGAAGTTTGTTTTGACCGTCGTTGTCACTTTAATTTTTCTTCTATTTTCCTAAAATGATTATTTTATTTAAATAATTATTTTTCTTTCATTTTTCATCGTGCTGAGGAATTTTTTGCCATTTGGTACCCCTTTCTTCTCACTAGGAAAATTTTTTGCTCTAGACGATTTCCTTCCTCTACACACTCCATCGAATAATTATTTTTATTAAATAATTATTTTGTTAATTTTCCATTGTGCGGGGCATTATTTATCACCTGCTTCTTCTTTCTTCTCCTTGGGGCATTTCTTTTGTATCTCGGTCAATTCATACCAATTATTCTACTTTCTTCTATGTATATAGTATCCACCAAATTTGAGAAAACAAAAACAAAAAATATATACATCCATTCAAAATCCAAAAACAAAGCAAAATTCTCCACAAAATCCTAAAAATTATAAAGCCTAAAAAAATAGGTAAAACCACTCATAGCGGCTGAAACTTGTGTCTTGTGCATGGTATTCTTTCCATATCTTACTGGAAAATTTCACATCTTCACTCGATCACATGACTTATGGATCATCAGATTCACAACCATTTGCAAAGCTAGTTTTCTTGCTTCATCTGTACTCTGGGGCACATCTAGTTGCCTGGTCTTATTTTGTAGTGCGCACAAAGCTTTCTCCTTGGACCCAGTGTCCATCATCATTTTCCCTTGCATGTATCCTTTCTTGGGGCATAATTTTTAACCCTTGTCATCAATCATGAACATGTGGAAATATTTAGCTTGATAACAAAACATTTGTACAACCATCTTGACCGTTGTTAGTTTGAATATGTGTGTTTGTACTTGTTTTCCCTATTAAATGAGCTTGTTTCCTTCTCATATTGCATTGCTTTTTGTATGTTGCATTGGGTTGGTTTTTCAGCAATGGACAATTGTTTGTAGTATGGATTTTCATGTCATTCTACTTTTTTTGTATGCTTATATTTTTAATAAGGACCGATGACGTAGATCTTTTGGCAATATGATGACACTGAAAGTTGTTCCAATGCAAGGGATGAAAGCTAGTTCTTCTCTCTTCTTATCCATATTTCTTCTACATCACCCTCCTATCAACACTATTCTTCTAGTTCACAGGGCATCCTGCCCCTACCCAGCTTTCTATCCATTTCTCACCTTTTTTGATAGTCGATCGCCTTCCTTCATCACCCCATCAACACTTGAGGGGGTATCTCTCACTCTAATAATTTTTCTTCTACCCCTTTAAAAAATTTCCGTCTACTATCTTTGAAGTAGCGTCACTTACGCTACCCCAAAGAGGGGCAAATGTATACACCTATAATTTGGCCCAACCAATTTAAATACTTAAATTTGCGCTAATTATCCCTTTCCCGTAAATTGACGACATATTGTCAATAGTTCTCATCTTATCTTTTATCATCGTTAATTAATTACATTACGCTAATTAATTAAGTATTCTATTCAATGAATACCTAATTAATGACCTTCCGTTAATTAATCCTCCCTCCTATCTAGACTAATTAATTATTATTAAATAATTAGCTTCCCCTTTCATTAAATCAATAAATCATTATTTATTTGATTTAATTCCCTCCTATGGTCTAAATCATGCTAATATTCCTCTAAAAAGCTTTTATAAGCTTACACACCTATTAATTAATCACCTTGGTTAATTAATAAACCCCCTTTATCCCCATGAGTCACTAAGGGACAAAATAAACTCTCCTAAAGTTAACTCAACCCTTTCTAAACCCCCTTATCCACAACGAACCCAACATCTCTATTATCCCACATGTAATGGGATGTAGAGATTCCTCTATCCATTGGGCTATATAAAGAGCCCTCCTCCTACCTTTACACCTACACCTACTCCTTGATAAACAAAAGTGAGCATATAGTAAATACACTATAGCCATTTTTATCATCTTTGAGCATTTCTCCATTAGAGTGGAGCTAATCAGCATCCTTTTGTATTCAAACAATCAAGTTAGTGTTGTGAAGAAAAATGGAGTTAATCAAGAAAGGCCTAATAAGACATGGCTTGATGAACCTCCATCTTTGATCATCTTGGATCAAACAACCACTTCCTGTACTATCTCCTTTTGATAACTAAGAGATCTACATAGGTCTAGTTTATTGATTTAGCTTTCTAAAAGAGTAAAGTAATAATGTTAATATGTTATCTTGAGGTTCATTTTCAAGATACTAATGCATAATATTGATGGTTATTACTTGTTTAGCTCTTAGCATGATGGTGTTTTGATTTTTCTTTAGATTTTTGTAGGACTACTAGGTGTTAGTTCTAATCCTTTCGACATAGCTAACAAAATCATGCATACACCACGTGATCCTTGTTCCTCTCCTGCGTGGTCTCCATATTTTCTCCAAACACCTCTTCTAGCACCACAAATCTGAACACCTTATATATTACACAAATCATTCTTCTTCCTTTGCATCAATCATCCCAGAATGAGTTTTGCATCAATCCAACCTCCTTAGAAACATGTCAATCATTTTTCAAATTTATACACCAATCCATCCCACACTAAAATTATGTGCGGTCCTCTGCTCAATGGAATCACTTATAATGTAATTAGCTATTGATGTGCCAACACACAACACGACACCAAATAGAAAATGCTACACAAAGTGACAATGAAAGGAAACACATAGAAAGGAAAATTCATTAAGGGAAATCCTAAGCTAATTGGAAACATTTCCTTATTACAAACACCAAGAAGACTTATTTATAGTAGGGATTCAACCTACTCCCGTTAAAGAAACCAAGAAATCGTGTGCCATCCAAAGCTTATAATTAGAAAACACTTGTGTCAAGTATGTAAGTTATGACATATAGTCCTAACAGATGTACTAGGAACTTGGTGGCCTAAGAACTTGGAGTCATATAGAAGAACCATCTATCCCTCCTCCAGCTTCTTGTTTTTAATGTGTCGATCATGTCAAGCCTTCTTGCTTTCTTTGTCTTTGTCTTCTCCATCGGGCTATGACACAATTCTCATCCAACTTTGCATCGATGCAATCTATGCGCTCCTCAATTTATTTTCATCGGCCAATCCTCCTGCGTGCAATACGCAGGATGGTAACATAAATTTAACCAAGAAAAATAGTTTATGTGCCAAACACCAACCGAAAGGGTGTGGCTTTATTCGATCTCTTATAGTTTTTCTATACGACCAAAGTAAAATATAAAATTGATCATCCCAATCCTTCCTCCCAATGTCATAGATCTTTGTCAATGTGTGGTTGAGAATCTTATTAAAGGCCTCAACAATGCCATTGGCTTGTGGGTGATAAGGGTTAGTATTATGATGGGCCACCATAAATTTTGTCAATAATATCCTAATAGTCTCATTCAAGAAATGAATACCCCTGTCACTTTTTAGACTCAATAGACATCTATACCTGCTTATGATATTCTCCCAAAGGAACCTTGCTGTAGTAGCTGAAATGCAATCCTTCTTAGATGCAACCTCTTCTCACCTTGTAAGATATTCAGTACAAGTAATAATATAACGCAAACCCATTATACGCGTCGATGAGGAAATAGGGTCCATGAAGTCAATTTCCCATTTTTCAAAGGGTTCCACACTTGTTGTTAGCCTTAATGACATTTCATTTCTATTTCCGTGCTTCCCAAGGTGTTGGCAATGATCACAACCCTTGGCGTATTCTGCGTAATCTTTGTACAATGTTTCCCACCACAAACCAGCCATCAAAATCTTATGCATGATGTAGCTCAACCTACATAATTCCCACCAGATAATCCCCCATGAGCTTCCTCCATAATACCCACATGCTCATGTTCTAATACACACCGATGTAAAACCTCATCCCGACCAAGTTTGTATAGATCTCCACCAATTAACATATAAGGCATGACACGAATGGCAAGTTGTTTTCTCTCTATACTCTTCATTCCATTAGGTGCCACACTGTTCGTAAAAAGATAGAAATATGTTCCAAATCAAAGGGCATGCTGCATTCGTAATCCAAACAACTATGCATCAGTTTGTGTCTTCAATGCTCTGCGCATCCTCACCTAAATCAATTCTTGAAAGATGGTCAGGTCCTGAATTACACTTTCCTAGTTTGACTACCACTGAAAAGTAAAACTCCTGAAATAACAAGACCCATCGGCATATGCGCCCCTAGCAACACGGTCTTTTCACTAAATAATTAAGTTCCATGTGACCTTTATAACAGATAAATGAAGTAGCCAATAAGTATTGCCTAAACTTATGCAACACATAAATCATAGGCAACACCTCGTGCTCCGTTGTGGTGTAATTATGCTCAGCTGGAGTTAACTTCCTACTTGCAAAACACAAGGGGTGATCAATAATCCCTTCTCTAGGATGTGCTAGAATTTCTCCAATTTTCATACCTGATGCATCCACATGCACGTGAAAGGGCTTGTCCCAAGAGGGAAAATGCAAAATGGGTGCAGTAGTAAGCTTCTCTTTCAACATATCAAAAGCCACCTGTTGCGCCTCGTCCACAGTGAAACTTTCCTTTATGCTTCAACAATTCCTTTGAAGGTATGACAATCTGGCATATCCTTTGATGAATTTTTGTAGTACCCTATATGCCCCAAGAATCTATGCACTACACTTTGATTGGTAGGTTCCTCTAAACCCAAAATAACATCAACTTTGGCAGGATCCACCAATAAGTCTTCATTGCAAATAATGTGACCTAGCAATGTGCCAAAAGAAGTAGCAAAAACATATTTCTTAATATTGAGAGAGATACTTAATTTTCTGCACCTCTCAAACATTAGCATCAATTTTCATAATGATCCTACAACCAATCCATGGACCGTCCAATCATCCGGTAGAATTGCAAAAATTATGAATAAAGTCTTGAACTGCTTGCACCACAATCCACGAAAATACAACAGTGCATTTTTAATTCGAAAGGGCAAAATCAACTGGTAAGAGAAACTTCCCCATTCAATGGTGAAAGTAGTATTCTCTTGGTCCTCCTTTGCAATCCTTACTTGATGATACCATGAGAATCCATCCGTGAAGGAGTAGATCTCGCGCCCCACTACGTCTTCAAAATTTTCCTCCGTAAAAGGTGTTGGAAAGGGGTCTATCACACATGCGGCATTCAAATCTCTATAGTCCACATAGATCTATATTCTCCCCTCCTTCTTGTTACTAATCATCAGTGGGCTAACCCATTTAGACTCTTCAATAGCCTCAATGATCCCAGATTCCAACATTTTATCAATCTCTTCTTTCACCTTTATGTGCAGATTAGGATTCATCCGATAAGGCCTCTTCCTAATTGGGCATGCACCTTCCTTCATCTTAATTCACATCTCTCCCAAGGAAGGATGAAATCCTTTCAATTAATGTTATCCATGTGGGAACAAGTCTTGAAAGTCCCACAACAGTTGAATTATCTTTGAAACCTTCTATTCTTTCCAGTAATCACTAATGATTACTTCTTTTAGTTTTGCTTCTATGCCAATGTTAACCTTATTTGTCTTTAAAGGCTTATGGTAAGTGCGCACCTCCTCATCCGCACTATCTAAGACATCATGCATACCTTCCATGTATGATCAACATCTAGGTTCTCGACTTCCTCATCATCTATCAAGTAGACCATTTTTCCTTTCTCCTTTTCTAGGCAGGCGTGCTCAAACTACACTTCATTCGTTTCTTCCTCTTCAAAGTGTGCCTCCAAATCAGGTTCCCCTATCAAATCTAGGATAAGGTCCTCATCTTTGGTATTATCTCCCAAAGTAATGCACTTGACTACCTGCAAAGCTTCATTCATTGATGGTTTATAAGATAGATACTCAAAGGTATGAATAATATCGACCTTCAACTCTTGCCAATTTCCTTCTAACGTTGTAACTCTGAATGAATATACCACACACACGCACAACCCTATAAGGTGGAATAAAAATTATGCACCCAAAGGGAAGGAGGTAAAGCTTCCAGGCCTTCCATCTAAGCTTTCTCACATTCCTAAACATGGTACGAGGCAAGTTCCTTCCCATGATAATCACCAATCCTTGAGGGTGCATTGCTTTAGAGAAATCTAATAGAGAGTGTAATTCTTACCTCGCGCCACTCTATGAGATTGTCTCGATGAGTCATCCACCAACACGCTGTTGTCCCACACAAGGTATAAACCAGCATATTCCTCCATTCTACTGCATAGGTCCACTGGACTTCCATAGTGTGTAAAAGACATCGAATTACCTTCTCCAATGTAACTTGGTAACTATCTTTCTCTCGATCATCTAACCGAACGCGCCTTGACAACACAAGTCACAGTACCCCTTAATTCTCTCCCAATGAGCTCATAAGTCTCATGCACCCAATTATTACATGCAATGCTAGTCGTATCACTCATGGACTAAGCATCATCCCACTGAATAACTCCTTCTCTTGATGGTTGAATAAATTCTGGGTCTCTAATGGTGCACACATAAATCTTGTTTAAGTCCTCTTCTCCCAAAGGTTCTACATAAGGCACATACCTACCATCTGTTAGTGGAATAATCACATGCTCCTTCTTGTTCTCAAAACTGATGTAGCCTTTATTGAAGCGAAAATATTCATTATTCACATAACACCAAGGGTGTCCAAGTAAGGTTGGGAAGCTATTTGCCTCAGAAAGTGCTAAGACTTCAAATTCCCTAGTGAATTTGGCCCCTTGAATGGTTATGGAAGCATCCTTCAAAACCCCGATGGGTGTAGCCTTAGTTCTATTCGCCATGTATAACACATTGGAAGATGGCTGCAATGGTGGCCTCCCCATCTGATTCCATGCATCCAAAGTAAGAACATTAACCTCTATACATGTGTCAATTAGTATATTGCTCATAAGCCAACCATCAACAACAACATTCAACGATATTTCCTTGTCATATTATGAGGGGGAAAATTAGCATGCAAGATCTACCTCTCGTGCCCACTTCCAACACATGGTACCTTCTCTCTCAACCACTCTCCTAATAGAGGAATTATAGTCTCATGCTGCAGCATATTACACACCTTTTGATATCATCTACATCCTTTTGAGAGATCCCAACATTCTTCACCTATTCCAACTTCGTGACTTGCTCCTTCAAGTACTAGATCTCCCTTTGCAAACTCCTAATTATCTCCATAGTATCCTGGTAAACCTCCTTCTGATAAGTCGAATCAGGGTACTTTCCATGTAATACCTCTTCCCTGATAATGAGAAGTCTTTCCTTTGGCATTTCTACGGTGCATTTTCAACTTTAGCATGTAGTTAGTAATACTGGTTCCAGCTCTAGATTCGATGCTACCAAGAAGGCATGAATAGAGGTTCAATGTGCTTCACACTAACCATTCTTGCACCCTATGCTTCTTATGATTTTGGATCATGTGATCATACAAGTCAAGGAACTCTTCATACTTATGTTTCTTTCCACACCATGAACATTGTAGCAAGTCCGGGCACTCGCACTTTTAGTGATATGTAGATCCACAATTGAAACAAGTTCCATGGGGAAACTCACTCCTTCCTCTACCATGACCACCACGGCCTCTGAATCCTCCATGAAAAATTCTTCCTCTACCTCCACCATCTTCATGGCCTTCATGTCGATGCCCCTTGTTCTTAGAGCTACTCACAATGTTGGTCTAGCGCACACCAATATCAATGACATCATGGATCTGGTCTATCAAATGATAGTCCTTTGTATCATGGGTTGTAGATGTATATATTTTATGATAACTGGACACTTTATTATGGAGCATGCGTTGCAAAAAGGGCATCTACTTGGATCATAGTCCCTATGTGCAGATCTCATAGTCCATGACATGTCGCGACACCGAATTTTGGGGAAACTATCCTTGGTGTGTCCTTCTATTTCAAAATCCATGCACCAAAGCCCATTGTGAGTCTCATGTGTCGAGTTGCGTAGACATCTTCTCAAGTTTCTTAGCCATGGAAGTAATCTGTGCCTCCAAAAAGGGACTTACCCCAGATGTCAATGCTTCATAGCCTCAAAGCCACGCAGAGTAGCCTCCAAGGCCTCACACGGATCTGTGAAACTCTTATGTGAAATTTCCCACCTAAAGGGTGTTATCAAGCCACCAATGAACCACTAAGCATGTTGAGATGGATGGATATCATAAGACAACTTTGACAGAAGAGTCTTGAAACATGTGTCATACCACCACACACTTTATGCCATACCTTGCTGAATTTCTTTGAGCGTGTTGATGCTCTTTTGCTCAAACTCAGGAATATGAAACTCCACCAAGAAGGCATCATGCAACAAATTATAATCCACCACTGTCGATGTGAGTCATACTTATAGTACCACTATCGTGCAACTATGTGCACCCAGTAACGTAGTTACAAATTAGCATGTCTTCCATTTCAGGGTAGTGTTCCCCTTTGTGTGCCATAGAAATTCACACTTATGCACATTCTCTACAGCATCCTCAACACCTTTATAATATGGAAAATGAATAAACATCTCATAAAACACTTGTTGCTAGGGTTGAGTCCCTTGTCCACAAGACCCAAGACCTTGATTCCCCCTTGTGTTGCCTCCACCACCGGATCCACTAGCTCCACTCACTCCTCGACCCTCCCGACCCTCTAGATCCTTCTCCTATAGCTAGGTACAAGGCTGAAGAAGTGATACTATGCATGCCCACCATTGTCCTAAATGAGCTCCAACAGTATGCAAAGTTGAATTGCTTCCAGATGTGATCCTGTGCTCTGTGCACCCAAACCTTGTCCAATGATGCGTCGAGCGATGCAAATTTCACCAAACACAGGAAATATCTACGCGACCATAGATGGATTAAATGAAAAATGATATCTACCTAATGTTACTCACTCACCAACACCAACTGGACTAGAAATACTTGTCTCAGAAGTTGGAAAACTAAGTGCAAGGGCTAGGTCACCAGGTGGGTTTAGATGTGCACCTATGGTCCTCCTTTCTTCATCGCGAGCTCTCACCGAGAAGCCCAGAGGGGTTCTTCTCCCGCGCTTACCAAGATGGGATAGCACAAGATACTCAGGTTCCACATCCTTCACATGAACCTCAAATCCTTCCCGTAATGTTTGCCTCTATACATCCATAAGTTTTTAATTCCTCATTGTCTCACCAATTCCCTCTCTCGCACTTCATTATACTTGATCCATCTCTCCTCTCTTTCCACTTCTATCATAGGATCCACCATCTCTCACCACACCATCTTCCATGCCCCACACCTAGTGGGAGTTTAGCTAGCCATAGGAAACACTTCTAAACTCAAAGTGATGATCAAGATCTTAATGGATAATGGTATAACACATAAGAAAGATCCTCTTGGTTCTTGCAAGAAATCAAACTCAACAACTTCTGGGAAAGAACAAGTATAAACTACGTATTCCAATGTGTAGCTAGTCAACACACCACTCCACCAATAATCAATAACATGAGTCTAGATCAGATCGGCATCATGAATCCATTGATAATCTTCTTGGTCCAAACACAAGGTCGATAATGCCAATTCTTCCTCAAAGCATACATCGACAACCATTCATACAGTTCTACTAGAAAAAAAAAAATAATGTCTCATAAAGCTCATGATACAAATGTTCATCTACCCATTTACATGCATTAAACTTAGGTCCAATGTTATATCCTGTGCATACTTATCCTCTGTGTTCTTAAGCCAAGTTTCTACACTGTCCAAGGTCAAGAATTCCACCATTACACACCATTCTTGCAATGGCTTCAGAAGAGGTCCCAAAAATGGAACCAAGATGTAGTCACTTTTCCCAACCCTTAAACTCCCGGATTGCCAACATATCACCCAACCTTGACTATGTTCTCACCCAAGGCGTGCAAAGGCACCAAGACCCTCTACTATGTGAGCTTTATGAAGACTTTCATCATAAACAACATGATAATGCGTAATGGAAGTTGCATACATCTTATAAAAAGATAAAGAAACTGAATCCATACATAGACAAGCTATGTTATGGCTAATACTATCAAATAGAACTCATAAGATTGAGAATCGTTCTGAAACATAATAAAGAACACAAATGTTGAGATCCATCCACACGGTCTTCAATAAACATCATTATATTAATCCATCAATATTATAGTAGCCAAATACATCAAGAAACCTATAAATGGACCAGATACATCAACAAATTTTTAGTATTATACTACAATGGCTCCATTACGGAGTTACAGATAGTGATCACCCACATCATTCTAAGCTCTCCCTCTCTGATATGTCATTTTCTTTCATCCTCTTCGTATTCTCTCTTCTACACACACATTCTTTCACATTCTCTCCTCATGATCTCTTCTTCTTGTTGTCGTGCAAATAAATACATATCAAGGGACTCAAGGAATATCCTCTTACTACCCACTCATCACTCGAGTGATCCGCCTACCCAATGTCATCACGTCTTGCCATACTCAAGTATCCTTAGCATGTAACCGCCACCAATCCATACCTAACTCTACTTTACTGACCCTATTAATCCCATCATGATAAAAATAATTATACCGAGGAATATTATTTCCTTGGACTATAAGTATCCATGTTCCAACCTTATCTCGTAATCTAGTCTAACTTCAACCCCATGTCCTTCTCAATGCTCCGACTCCGACCAGTAGTTCAACATATGACTAAGTCCACGAGATTGTTTTACCTTGCGCGAACCTTCGTGCTATCCCTAAAGCTACTTCTACACGAGCCTTTATGCTTGGATGGTGTGCGACAAAAAAATCCATGTCTTAGGTGCAAATCATTCTTAGGGACTCAACATACCCTTGGTGTTGAATGTCAATAAGGCCTAGCACCCCATAATTGCGGGGAAGGAAACATATCTCCCAAGCCACACAATGAAAACCTTTTCTGAAGAGGTGTTAGCCCACAGAAAGGCTTTGAGAAGTTTTTCTAGCTTCTGAATAGAGGCTTTGGAAGGAACCCAACATGAGGAGTAGTAAACGTGTGTAGCTGCAAGAACTTTGGAATATATTTGGAACTTCCATGCATAGGACAAAAGTCTTGTAAGTAAATATTCTAGCTTTTTGGCCACTCTTTTAATGACTTACTACCAGAGCTCATCCGAGAGAGGATTGAAAAGAAAAAGGAATACCAAGGAATTTAAACATTTCACCATGAGCCAAAACCTTCCATTCAAAGTTTGAGCCAAACAGGCTCAGGGAAGGAAAGATTGTTGATAGCACTGGGTTTTTCTCCATTGAATGGAGGAACGATATGCTAAACAGAAGATATCCAGGTAGTGCATGACATTGCAAATGTTGGCTTCATCTTCAATAAGTGTGAGAAAGGAATCATCTACGAAGTGACCATTGAGCAATTGAGAATTGGTCATAGAAGGTAGCATGATTCCCCTAACTAGCCCTTGAGATTTGGAATGGGCCAACAAATACCCAAATCCTTCGATAGCCAACAAATAGAGAACAGAGAGAAAGGAAGCCTTGAAAAATGGAGTGAAAGATCCCAAAGGGTTCTGAGATGAGGCCATTAATGGTGATCTGAGTAGATGCATCTGCAAAGAGCATTCTAATAGATTGAATAAAAATGGGGCCAAATCCAAGGGCTTGGAGCATGGTAAGAATAAACAACCATTCAATATGATCATATGCTTTCTCAAAATCAATTTTTATGAACATAGCAGACTGATTGGTTCTGTAAGTCCATTCCATGCCCTCCTAAACAACAATGATGTTGTCCACGATATAAGTCCCTAATGTATGAATCATGTTTTTTATGGTTGAATAACATCAGGGAGGATATTGTAAAGCCACATAATCAAAGATTTGACAATGATTTTGTAGGAGACATTCAACAGGGTGATAGGACACCAACAAGTAATTTTCTCTGGGTATCCTTGTTTAGGAATGAATTTAATATTCTTATTATTGATACGTGGCCCTAATGACTGGCTCTAAAAGCACTCAAGATATACTTGAAAAAGGTCTTGACCGACCGAATCCCAAAGAGCTTTGTATAACTCACAGGGAAAGCCATCGCATATGAGAGATTTATCATTGAGCATCTTCATGGTAGCATCATGAAGGTCTTTAATGGTAAGAATTTGGTCGCATATCACCTTCTAAGCCTTAGAAAATTTGTATGGACAACACCCAGACATTGATCAAGAGAATCTTGTCGGGTTGCGGAGGGTTTTTGAGCTTGAAACACAAGCTTATAATGGTGCAAAATGGCTTATAGCATGAGTTAGGGATCGGTAACCCTAGCTCTGCCATCCATGATGAATCTAATTTGATGAGATGGTTTCTTGGATTTGAGAGAAATAAAGAATTATTTTGAAACTCGGTCACCAATTTTGAGCCAGTGCAATCGGGCGCGGATCTACTCTCCCCTAGCATTGTAATTATCAACAATTTGAATTTGTTGGTGAAGTGTGGAAACTTGAAGTTGCAGATTTTCAAAGAAAGGATCACCTTGAAGCACCACCACCACTTCTTACTATGAAGAGCCAAGGTGTTAGTGGAGTACGAGTGGTGCCTAATTTTGGCGGTATCTACGCCATAGATTCTAAGGAATCTAGTTGTCCGAGTCATCGCGTCCTCCCACCATTGAATCCAACTGGTATGCATAGGTAGATGGTAATGCTAGAAGTGACTAGGTCGGGGAGTTAAGTTCCACACATGCTTGATATGATTGAGTGTGGGCCCATGTTGCATTAAGGCAGTATTGAGGAAGAATTGGCCTTTATAAAAAAAAGTGCGTTTATCATGCCAAGTGATACGAAATCGTATTGGAGAATGATCTGAAAGGAAAAAGTCAGGCATGACCTCCACTGGCATGGAATAAATGCTATCAAACTCAAAATAATCTTGAGCTGAAATCATAGCTCAGTCAAAGCATTTAATTATGTGATTGATTCCTCCTCGGAGATTGGACCAAGTAAACCATGCTTCTGATGTGGGAAAGAGAGAGGCATTAGGGTCATAAAACCCAAACTTATTGCGTATAAAAACCATGCCTCCTTTTCTCCAATTGTCCACCTCATCGAAAAGTGGCCACATTTATCAGTGGGTGACTCAACCATATTAAAATACCCACTTATGACCCAATAAGCATCGGGAATTGTGCGGGAGATCCACCGCCACAAATCAGCCCTTTTGGTCACATTGTTAGAAGCATAAATATTAATGAGGCCAAAAGGGCGATGTCATCAACATAAATAAGACCCATATTACATGGTTGGTAGGGTTGATGCCATGGTCAATTAACAAGGGCCACCATTTGGGAGAAAAAAGGGAAATTAAACCCCCATCTGCTTCATGATTATTGCAGAAATCATGTTTTCATGCCGGATGGAATTACAAACCATCTACAACCGAAAAACCTGTAATTTTCACCTCCTGCAAAAAAAAATCCAAATTTGTAAATATTTTCCGTGTTTCACAAACAACATACTTGCGACAGGAGTCTGTAAGATCTCGAACATTCCAAGATAGAAAATTCATGAGAAATGGTGGTCAAGAGGCATGTCACCATCCTCCAAGCCATCAAGGGCATCAAATTGATTTTGCAGGAATTGAGCAATGTTATGATGCGATTAATATTGTAATTCAATTTTTTTCAATCCATCGTATTCGATGTTGTACTCTTCTTGATTAGAGTTCATGCACATGTCGAGCTATGATCTTGAGAGATGGGAGAAGGACTTTGGGGCCTTTTGGAGGGCCTTTGTGAGTTGTTTGTCAAGAGCAACGACAATGGTTATGACATGGTGACTTTGTAAATAGGGTTTTTCTGGTCCATGAGAACCGAGGCTGCTTGGGGCGTGATGGAATATTTTGGCAACTAGATAGCTGAGTTTATAGTGACATTTGGTTCTTTATCGTATGATTGGCTCTTTAGCTTCACGTAGTTATAGGGTTGTTCCTTAATAGTGGATCACGTTTCCATTAGAGCCGAAGCTTTATGTTGCTATGTTTTGTTCTTTTTTTTTCGGTCCCCGGTATCTTTCCAACCATTCTCTTGTTGGGGTTTGACAGTTTGGGATCAGCTTTGGCCACGGGGTGGTTGCGCGAGACATAAAATGAGGACAATCTTTGATCTTATGATCAGAGGCCTGAAAATGGAAGCAAGTGTTAGGAAAATTTATATACATGACCCATTGGGAGTAGCATTTATCTCCCATCTGGATGTCTAAAAATTCTTTCAGATCCTGAGAAATATCAACTTTAATGCAGACACGCTTCTACGGGTGAGCGTGGTAAAACCTATCTACTTCGAGGTAGACTACCCGGCCAATAGAAGTTTGAGATCTATGGAAAAAAATGCACACATAAGCAAGGGAGGCCAGAGAATTCAACCCAAATGCGTGATTTGAGGGTGGTATATTCGGATACCATGAAATCCTTTTGCCATGGGGACATAAAAAGTAAATAGTTGCGGACATACTAAGTGAGCTTCGAGCCAAATACTGGGGAATTAGGAAGATCATAAAAGTGAAAAAGAAAAAAACCCTTGGTCATGTTTTGGACAATCTCAAGTCTCGACCCCATGAGGAGTCCAGACTATATTAACCCTGGATTTGATCATGCTTTCGGAGGATATGACCCACAAAATACTAGATGAGACAAATTTTCTCTAATCATTGACAAACAACATTAAAATCAAGAATGGGAAATACCACATCAGGAGGAGAAATATTACCTCATGAAACACTTTCGTGATGAACTTTCATGGTCATTTCATTGGAAATACCATTGCTCAAAGCTCCACTATCTCCAACTACGGTTGTAACAACCGGGTTTGAAGATGGTGAGGTCATTATAAAGGGGATGCCAAAGGCGAGAAACCCTAGGAGAAACTATGGAAATAAATTCCTGTAGAGCACCGAAAAGGCTGCGATATGATGACACCACAAGAAAAACTCTAACATAGCTGACTTGAGTTTTCACCAGATCGCAAAGAGTTTTTGTAATGGAAGATTATTTACAAACTAATTTTATAATATTATTGTTTGTAATATATCTTTTCATCATATGCCACAAGAGTCCTCCTTTAAAGGGGGAATATCATGGCGGAGTTCTCTCGGTGGATTTTTCTCCACATGGAGTTGAGACTTTTGTTGGCTCTATGGTTGCCTTTTCTCCACATGGAGTTCGGACTTTTGTTGGCTCTCTCCCCCTAATTAGGGAATTGTGGTACCTCTGCAAATGCAAATTCCTGATCAAGATCGTTGCAGTTTGATCCTTATTTGGATGAGCCAAGTGGAGCTTTCATCCCTCCCTAAGATGATCCTTCTCCTCCCGAGTAGTGACATGTTCTTAAAGTTATCTCGGTTTTATGTTGTTTATTTGTTTTCCCTCATGGTGTTCTCTCTGACCCTTTGGGAGTTTTGTGTTGCCCTCATGGATTTTTGTGGGACCATGGGTAAAAATAGAACTATTTCTCAAATTCAAGACACCCTTTCTCTTGTAACTTGCATGCATATTTGCACGCACGCATGCATGCACGCACACACACACACACATATATTGGGCAGTTCCAATAGTAAAATATATTGTAGAACTCATCATGGTTTTCAAATAATTGTAAATTGTCTTGCTATCTTTTTATCATTCAAATTTGCACAATCACACCTAGGCAATCTAATGAAGGAAATCTAATCAATACACATATAGGTCCATGCGTAAATTAAAAAATAACACATCTTTAATATATTTTTTAAAATGAAGAAATTACAAAGAAATAGTTGCAAACTACAAAATATGCAATGCTAGAATATCATTCCACTCATGGATGTGGTTTCTCTTAGAACTCTACTCATCCTTGCCTAATCTTCAACAAACCTTTACTTGTAGTTTTCTTTTTACGTAGAGAATAAATATATCTCAAAAAAATTCTAAGGGTTGATACGAGTAAATTTTAAAGGTCCCTCCAAAAAGAAAAACACTAGAAACTATTTGGAAAATTTTGAAAACCCACTTTCGAAAGTATCAGAATCACAGAAAAATTTTCTTGTGGGAATGGCATTTTTTTACCACATTTAAGGAAAAATGTCGTCATGGCCTGATGATAGAATCATGCATGCCACTGCGGTAGACATCTAGAATGCTATGAAAGAGGGTTTGAAACTCGAAAGAAAGGATCATGAGGGATGACGTGCACATCAACAACATGAATGACGGCATGAAGAGATCTCGGGAGGAGTGAGCATCAACCAAATGTGCATGCAAAGATTTGAAATATGGGCATAACCTCGTTATAATCCAAAAATTTCCTCTATCTCATAGATCCAAAAGGGTGTACATATAGGAGGTGTTGAGTAACCCCAATGTTGTAATCATGACAACGCAAGTGGAGAGGGGAGTTACATTCCCATAATAGAAGTGTAACTCCCTAATGATGCATATGATGTAATGATGCGTAAGAGAATCTCATAATGACCCCTAAATGACACGTGGACCTACTCACCTAAGTCTCACCTAATGCTGTGGAAAATAACACACACCAACACCCCCTTCATCGTAACTTAGGATGAGGTGGCAAGTTAGAAATGAGAAATGGGTCCCGACACAAAGCTTGATGAGGTACCCATGCACAAAAACTCTCAAAAGTGGAGTAAGTGAAGGAAAACCCGAGTGGGAAAAATCCCCCAAAGAGAGACAAACCACTCTCTAATCTAAGAAAGATGCCAAAGATGGGTCCCAGCCATAGATAAGCCTAAAAGGGTACCCATGTACAAAGAGGCAATCTCTCGAAAAGAAGAAGAAGAGAGAAGAAGAGGGAGATGAGAGGAATGCAAAAGATGCCATGGACGGATATGAACTCTGCAGCTCTAGGAGGTCTCCCAGAAGAATGTCGATCATGAGATCCTCTACCTCTAGACTGAAGAAGAGCCATCCACACCGAACTATGTGCCTACCCTTAGGAAGGACATAAATGACATGCTAGAAGTCTACCCACTCCATGAAGGAAATTGAAGGCAGTAACACAAGAACTCTGAGTCTGGTCCACGAAAGTGTGACATAGGTCTAGCAAATGAGTGCCAAGGAACCAAAGGTAATGTCACAAGTGTAGAACTATCAGAGTATGAAGGGTGAACACCTTGTAGAAAGGATTTCCAAGTGATGTGAAGGCAAAAAAAAACCCCCACAATAGAAAATGGATCCACAAGCAAGGGTGGATCAATGAAGGTCTCGGAAAAGTGGGAGTGGTAAGAGTCCCAGAAGGGGCACTCCCAACAACGGAGATGATGAACTCCTCTAAAATACCTATAGATGGATGAGGAACTTGTAGTGCATCACAAGTGTACTCTACAAAAAGATGACTAAGGTCAGGTAGATACTCATCCCAATGAGGGGGCTCAACAAACAGAAGAGTGATGTCAGATAGGTATGAGTCATCCAATGAAGGTAGAGGAGTGAAAGGGGCCTCACACACTGAAGGTGGAAAAGAGGCTGGTGTGATGACTATATGAGGCTGAGTAGGAGACTGCTCAATATCTGATGAGATGTGGGATGTGTCAACACTCTCTGGAATAGTGAGAGAAAGAGGAGAAGAGTCCTCTATAGTACTCTCGACATCAAAACTGGGTGCACAATCCTCATCATTAGAAGTAGAACAAGTGATTCTGTGTCAGTGGAACTGTCATCACACGAAGAAGAGGAGACAACTTAAATCAACAACAACAATGGTGCAGTATGTGAAGGGTCTCCATAGAGGGACTGAAGAATGCTCCAGACATGGTGGGGTGGATCTGAGTCTACCACGTGAAACCAGAGAGATCGAGAGACATGCATCATCATGTGACCAAAAACATGGTCACAAGTGTCAAGAAAAGTCCTCCAGATGATGATGATTAGTGGGTGCAGGAACTAGCCCAAGTAAGAAGGGTGAAAGACCCTCGTGAGTGAAGTAACGTTCCATGGAAGCACGCCAAGCTGAATAGTTCTCTCTCCCAGTAAGAAGTGGCGGAGGCTGTAAAGAGATCCTATGATGCTCAAGTCTAGAAAGAGCACCCTCCATGATGTGGAATCAAAAGTGCAAGGTGCACAAATGCAAGACGTTGGACTCGGCCGATAATGCGTCTGTGTGAAAAACAAGAGTACTAGTGAACCCCCCAGAATGTGGCACTTTATAAAGTAGTGCATTTACAAAAATAACAATGTCATCACGTAATGTGTGAAAAATCATGCAACTTTGACTAAAGAAGTGCTAAAAAACGAGCAGCGAGTCAAAAGTTATAGCAAAAACGATTCCACAACTAATGGAAAATGTCAATAAATGCTTCAAATGGATTAAAAAGTGCCCAAAATGGGTGCAAAGGGTGTCGTGTGGGTACTGTTGGAAATGGCATCAAATTTTAGGCATGGTTTTTTTTTCTTGCGAGGGGGGATTAGCCTCCTACCAACCCCGGACCTTGCCCTCCGTCTTCGACACGCGAATGAAGGACATAATACAAGAAAAATGAAGCCTTCAAATATTTTACAATGCCATAAAATAAATGTTTTGCCTCAAAACATTAAAAAAGAGGTTTGTTTTAACCTCCAAACAATTTCTAAAAGGAATGGGGCCCACGTTGTCAAGTCATGGAGTTGCTGGACCAAGGTCAATGTTTGAGTTGGTGTAAGTTATGCCAGTGCAATCAGAGTCCATGTGCTTGAGGGCTGGTTAAATGTAGGCGTGTAGAAGCCAGCCACGTGTCGGTGTTGTGGTGTAACGGTATGCTTGAAGGGTCGGCAAGGTGAAGACCTGTTTAACAAATGTTCCCTTGTGCAAAGGTATAAAATGGTCAAGAAGAGGCGTGCAACACGTGGATTCCATGGAGCTCCAAACATGTAGTAGGAGGAGGAGAATATGGCGTAAGTAACGGCCATGTGAAGAGGTCTCCTCCGTGATCATGGGTTTGAAATGACTTTAACTAATAGACAACGAACACCACCACTCAGTACATTGAACCAGGAGAAGGAGCCGTTTAACAATCCAGTGTCAAGGCACAAGCCTCAAATCGGTGCACATGTGGAGCACGAGAAAGAGAGATAAATGAGAATGTTTGTAGATGACGGTATTCTCAATGCAAACCGTCCAAGTTGAAAACCACCAAGGAAGACCAGGGAGTGGAACACTATGGAGACAAGAAAGAACCAAGCGAAGGAGTTGGAGTGATAGAGCTCGGGGGAGGCAAAGCAGGATTGGGGACATGAGCAATGCCATGGAAATAATGAGGCCTGAGATGGATCTGAAGCTCATAGCGAGGAGCTAAGATGAATGCGAGACATGGGATCAACCAAGGTAGGGCGACACAAATGAAAGAATGGCAAGAGTGAGCACGAGTAATATGTGAGTCGAAGACTAAACCCCACACAAACCATGAGTCAAAGCACGCAAAAACAACCCGAGCTGGAAGTGATGCAAAGGTGAGTCGAGCCAAAACAGTGTAGTGTAGAGTTGTGTGTAGGAGGGTGAGTGCACAAAGGCGAGCTAGGGCCGAGTTGGCCTTAAACCAACTTTGAAAAAAATCCCAAAGACACACACTTCAAACAACATAAAAAACTTCAAAGCTAGAAACACTGAAACATGAAACACCTCCAAAACATCATGCAAACCCCTCAAGGTTAAAAAACCATGAACAACCCGAAAACCGAATAGAGGTATAAAATCTCAAATCAATGAAAGAAGAGCACAAATGGAATATCCATTACGACACATGCAACGAGAATCTATATATCATATCACTTGGAAGTCAAAAATGCACATGAGAAACACCGAAAGAGTGCATGGATCCACAAGATCCACTCTGATACCATGAAAGAGGGTTTAAAACCTAAAAGTGAGGATCACGAGGGATGATGTGCACATCAACGAATGTGCGAATGGTAGCGTGAAGAGATCTCGGAGGGAGCGAGCATCAACCGAATGTGCATGCAAAGATTTGAAATACGGGCATAACCTTGTTACAATCCACAAACTCTCCTCTATCTCATAGATCCAAAGGGGTGTACATATAGGAGGTGTTGAGTAACCCCCAATGCTACAATCATGACAACTCAAGTGGAGAGGGGAGTTACATTCCTAGAATAGAAGTGTAACTCCCTAATGATGCATATGATGCACTGACGCATAAGAGAATCTCATAATGACCCCTAAATGACACATGGACCTACGATCTCACCTAAGTGAGATGACTCACCTAATGATGTGGAAAATAACACACACCAACATGCTACTCATGTTGGTAGCATTCTTCTACACACTACCATCCGGTAGCATTCTACATGCTACCGAGCCCAGATAAATTTTATATGCTACCGGATGGTAGCATTTTGGATGTTATTGATGATAGCATTTTACAAGCTATCGTTTAATATTATTTTACATAGAATAATGGATTTGTCATGCGCCCACGTGATCTTAGAGTTTTTATTACATTTCCCAGTTTGGCACTTTCCCTCTCTCTTTCCCTCCTCTTTCTCTTCCCCTTCTCTATATATTTACAAATCTTCATTATAAAGGGGGAATCTATCGAATGAAAATGAAACATGCTAAAATGGTTTCCCAAGTTTTCGAGTTACAAACCTTCATTCATATTTTGTAATGCATTCTTGTGCCTTCCACTTCAAATGTAATGGTCTATGCATACTTCAACAATAAAATATTGTGTTTGTGGCTCTCTTTTTTCCCTATACTTGTATTTCATTTGCATTCTTGCCTCTTTATTATTGTTGTGCATGTATTTCTCTTTTACAGGTTCCTTTTATTGTGTTTTGTGTGAGAAATAGAGGGTAGATGTAGTTAGGGTTTGACACATTTTCTCCCATATTTCCCTCATGGAGAGTGTCTATCCCCTTTCATTTTGGTGCATCACCTCCCCTTTATTTTTCAAATTTTCCCCTTCTCACCCCATCTCCTTGGAATTGTTAGCTTAGGTTATATAGTTTAGAGTAGAAAGATAGTATAGGATTAGTTGTAGTGAACTAAGATGAAGGGAACAAAATTTTTCATCTTGAGAAAGAACATGAGTAACCCAGAGACTCATGTTCTAGCAATGTTGTACTGAAATTGTTAAACTCAATTTCAACAAGGTGTCAATTTTGGTGTCATCAATTTTGACACACCCAGTGGGACAAGTATGAAGTGCTCTACAAATTCATATCATCAAGTTGATGTGTTCTTGGTGATACCTAGCCTTTGGAGGAATTTTTCAAACACATTTGACAAATCCACTAATCCAAAAAACCCACTTTCTCATCCACAGACCTTTTCCTTTCTTTTTTTTTCTCTCATTCATAAAGTTGTGCAATCATGACTTCATTTCCTTATTGTAACCCTCAATTTCAAGATTAGTATTGGTTCCCTCCATCTCATTTTTATCACAACTATCCTCCATCTGTAGTCTTATGAACCAAAGCACAATGGATATGCATATGACCCAACTCCTACTAATCCATATGGTTATCCTAATAACCATGATGTTTTTCAAGAACAAGGATATAAATATTATGACACCAATCTCATGTTGATTTGTAGTTCAAGAATAAACAAATGTAGGTAAGAATGGTGTAGATCATGACTACATGTCAAATTAAGGTGGTCAAAATTGGTGTTAGGGTGCCCTATTCATGGGTTGTTCTTATGCCAAATTGGTTTAGGCCTCAATAAAGGCTAGATTTCATGGATGAGTTGTATCCTCAAATATCAAAGAAGATTTTGTTAATGGAGGCTCATCAATCCGGTTGTAGGGAGCCTGTCACATGGGGCAATCCTATACTAGCATCTTATAGCCCTTTCATTTATTCTTCCTAACCTAAACAATCTTAGCAAAAGTTCCATGTTACTAGTTTTTTCAAACCTTCACATGTTGATCACCCTATTCCACAACAAAATCCCGCACCTCCTCCATTTTAACCTATGATAACCTTGACAATGGCTAAATCCTTCCCTCACTTCACAAAATCATATTTATATGTGATAGAGCCTCATGAAGAACCAATTTTAAAACATGAAGCACTACAGATTAACCAACCGAGTTGGTTTCATGGTTTCTCATTTATTTATAAAAAAATGTTGATTCTTTCACGGAAACAAGGGTTATTCTTCATCCTTTTGGATAGAAATATACTAATGCATGCCTAGAGGACCGAGGATGGAAAGGAACCAAACAAAAAGAATCTATTCATAGTTTTAAGAGATGGAGCCAAAATTTTGAAGCCAAGGAGGTTCATCATCAAGAATCTATTACTCAACCTCTTATGAATACATCAAAATTAGTTGAGGTGAGTTCCATTATAGACACTCATCATATATCATTGAAGAATGGACTAGTTCCCGATAAAGGCATAGCTAAAGAACTTATCCAAACATTTGAAGAACCTCCTGCTATTTTCATTAAACAATCTACAAAGGAAGATGTTTTGAGATTTCAAATTTCCTTTTTGAGGAGTTTGAGTTTAAAACACAAGAAAATAGGGGAAGAAATCAGAAATGAAGAATAGAAAATCATTGCTTTTGCTCACAAGATGATGTTTCCATAAATTAAGGCTTGAAGCTGGATCAATTTACCAAAACCAACGCCACCGTGTCACTCGGTTGGTTAAATGATAATCGAAGGATTTGAAAGAGAGTGCGGTTAGAGAGGGAGCTTGGGATTTCTCCAATGAATTCATTTCCCCATAAATACAATTCCTGCAGCTTTGATAGTTTATCAAGATTCCAAGGAATGTGGCCAAATAAGTGGTTGGAAGATAATGACAAAACTTGGAGATATGAGTGCAATGGAAAGGGAAGTTGGAATTTGTCATGTAAAGTTATTAGTGCCCAAATCCAAGATAGTCAAGTAGGACATGTTTCCTAGGAAAGTTGGGATTGTGCCTCTAAGTTAGTTTGTTCCTAATACAATTATCTCTAAGCTGTGAAAGAAGGGAAAATAAGAGGAATGTTACTTCTTAGATGGTTATAAGACAAAAATAACCATCACAAAGAACTATAGTGGGCCAGAATGGATCCTTCCAATTCATTTTTAAATAGTCTCGAGTATTCTCAAGCGAAAAAGCCCACCCAATTGATATGAAATTTGACCAGTAGAAGTTGTTATTTGGGATATAAAGTGTTGCAAGGAAAGGGTAGATGGGGCCAAGTAAAGCCATATAAGTGATATTTAATGAAACAACATGCGGCCTACAAGAAGAGTAGAGTAACAAAAGTCAAGTTACACACATTTTGTGATTGGGAGACAAATTGTGCAAAGAATTGAGTGGGTCGGGGAGCGAAATTTTGGTAAGTGAGAAGAGCATGTTGATTGGAATAATAAGAAGGAAAAGAATGGGAGAAGCAAGCGAAGTGCGAGAGAGAAAAAAGAGTAAGAGAAAAACCACCATCTTTAAGGAAGGAAAACCAAGAGTAAGGAAAATCCACATTCATTCAATACTTATATATGTTTTCTATCATAAAGAAAGGGTCTCACTTGAAAAGTGATATAACAAGGAAAAAAATGTGGGTGATGGACAAGAGTATGCATACCTTTAGTTGGAGGGTAGGACGTTCACATTGGAGGATGCCCTTCTATTGCATTTTACCATCTTTGCCACATCTCTTAATTTATTTGAGATCTCTTAGATTTTATTAGATTCTTATTTATTCTTTTGTTATTGCTTTCAATTTCTTTGATTTTTCTTAGATTCTATTGGATAGATCATTTTTCTATTTATTTATAACATATAGGTTATTTATTTGTAAGAGAATGTCTCTCTCATGAAAAAATCTCTATGAACACTACATATTTTAAGTACATATTAGATAACTATCAAATAAATTTTAATAAACACTTACTTCCTAGCATGTATCTCTACTTTAAGAAATAAAATAACTTACACAATTAAAACACTAACACATTTTTCTACAACAACCTCATCGAGCGGTTGCTTAACACGACATCATCATCATCATGTTACTTCCTAAAATCTATAAGTAGTTTCCATCTCTTTTAATGGATCATCATCAATAATAGTCTCCTTTATGCAAACCTTGTTGCTCTTTACATATCTCAAGCCAAAATATCCATGATGCGAGCTCACATAGGTTCCAAGTATCCTTCCCCTTACTTCTCCCTCAATTTCCACTTCGATCCAATTTCGAGGTCTCTATACAACCAACTATCCTATCTCATCAACATTGCCTTGTGTTGGGGCCTCACATCCTAATACATCCTCTATCAACCGTACTCTATGGTTGTGTCTCACCCTCTCAGTACTCCCACATCTAATTTTCATAGTTTCCTTCTACCATCTCGTGAGGCATCCACTACTCTTTCTATGTTCTTAATGGAGGGACCACGAGATTTTGGACCCTTGATTACCTTTCCTCTTGGTTCATGTGCATGTATACACTGTACGGAGGAAGGGGTGGTACCACCATCGGATGGGGCATACCAAAATACTTAGGAACCCTATCTACTATGTGTGGCCTTATCCACCACAAATACTACCCTATAATCTCATGCGTCCCCTTGTGTCATGTAGATGACCAAGGTAACCATACATCTATTGTACCCACTTATGGGTTTCAGATAATTTGTGTCTACCTCATTATTTTTAGCCTTGGATATCCTACCCTTTTTGAATGTAAACCATCTCTCCCTCTAACACACTCGTGGTGCATTTGATGCCACTAGTAGAGGTGTACATGTAGGGTGCTTAATATGAAGGTTCTAGGTGAAAGCTTAAGGCTCGAGTCAAGTATGAGATTACATTAGTTGTTACGACATGACAAAAGAAGAGAATGATTATATGATGTATTGATTGTATCGTTCGCGATCGGCCTATGTGATATTCCTCTTGATAATCCGAATAAAACTTGTTTTTTTGTTGTTCCTTTCCAAAAAAATTATTTGGATGTCTTTTTGTATATCAGGGATAATTTTAGTGGCAAATATTCATAATATGGTGAAAATTTCATTTTAGGGAAATTTCAAAAGGTGATTTTTTCGGAGCGAGGGTCGGTGTCCTGTTCACTTAAAATTTACAGTATATTTTTTTTTGGGGTCGGCTTCACCTACATTTGAAAACATCTCCTATAAAAACCTAGGTGATTCACCGGGTAGTATACTATGGTACTACCACCAGTATCTTACAAATATTGTGAACTCGCATACTCTAAGCACCAAAGATTGTTGTTAGCTTGTTAATAGTTTAGAGTTGGGTGACAGATGATATTTGGCCGACATGTGACAAAGGTTTGTTGTGTCATGCGTCACAAGTTTGTTGGCAGCACGTCAATGAGGTTTGTTGTCACGCGTCAACAAGTTTGTTTTTACACGACAACAAATCTTCCGCACATTTGCTTGTAGCCTTCTGTCACACCACTTGAAAATCAGGTGAAAATTTTCCACCTCTGATTTCGCACTCTTAAAATGAACCCCTTCAAAAATTAGCTTTCCTATAAAACCGCTTTCTACATTAATAAGAATGTTGATATTCGCTGGTATTTTCCACCTCCATATTTCAAGAGGTCTCTTAAAATGAACCACAATGGTGTATATTTACTTCCTTTAATTTTAAGGATGTGTTGTCTAAGGCAAATTAATAACCTTCTAATTGCCTTTCCTACATTAATAAGAATGTTGAGGGAGGCCTATCTTATTGTAGCTTGGATAAGTAATCTTTACTCCAACTCTAGATGTATTATTTCCCTTAAGTAGGTGCTTAGGATGAACCTAAAAGATCGTTATGTTATATGTGATTGTCATGAAGGTCCTTGATATTATTAACAATATTTGAAGTTGAAGTTATAAAAACCTTAAAGAATGTGTTGTATTTCAATTTCTAAAGTAAAAATATTATCATTATAGCCTTTCCTTTGGCATGTTATATCAATAAAGGGGACTTGAGGTGTGAGATCGAACTAGACCTTTAAACTATGATTGAGAAACTTTTAAAAGTGCTCTTATCTTTACTCCAATTCTAGATCGTGTTATCTCATTTAAGTTAGGCACAACATATACATTATAGGATGTTGTTAGAATTTTCTTTAGTTTTAGCATCCTTATCATGTTATATTTAAAATGCTTAGAGTTAGTGAAGGTTTTAATTATTAAAATAATTTATGATATTTTGTGGGTTTAATATTATTGAAGTTATAAAGACCTTAAAGAATGTGTTTTTTTATATTTCAATTTCTAAGGAAAAATATCACATCATATTATGTGAGCTCTTTTCCTCGATGTAGTTATGTGCGTGTATTTGTTCTAGTGTAATCCACTCTTGACAATGCATAATGCCCCCATTTTTATTTTATCATTTGTTATACTTTATTTTGTTATCGAAATTTCATTTCCAAATATGTTATTACTTGAAATTTAGAATATTAGGTGGATGAGATCGAACTATTGACATTTATTTAATCCTATGCTTAAAAAAACTATTGAAATTTCCTTTAATATCTTTATTACTATTTTGAAAATTAATATATTTTTATTATTATTTTATTATGACCATGATGTAATTTAAAAACAAGAATATAGGATTTCATTATAGGAAAAAAATATATCAACTCTGAATCTTGAGGAGCATGTTAATAATCTTTCTATATGAATAAAGATTGTGAGAAAGAGGTGATTTACCCATATGGTACAACGCTAGAGGTAGACAATCTTAAAGTGGCATGGCTTTCCTTTGCATGTGGTTATTATTTTGTGATGTTTTCAAAATATCTAATTATCATAGAAAAATCACAAGAAACACAAAACCTAGAAATAAATTTATAACTTTGTTCCATAAAATTTATATGGAAGAAAACATTCTTATGATAAACTAAAATGATAGATGAAAGAATAGTACACAAATTTCGCATTGAAGAAGGCATCCTTATCGTTAAGTTGAAGTGAGATATGAAAACAAACTTCACATCAAAACTTAATCAACTCAACTAAAATAAAATACATAAAAATTCACCGAGCATAATATATCCCACGAAAGAAGACATCCTTACTAATACATTGTACCACCAAAAAAACAAAACAACTAATTTTACACGCAAAATACAACTATGAATAAAATGTCCAAATATCATCATCAATTGAAATTAAATGATGACAAAAGAATGTATAGAAATCGAGCATCATCCTATTCACACAAGTATCCATTCATAATACGTGTGGTGGAGTTCGATTCTCTTTGAATTCATTAAAGACGTCAGATTTTCGTTGAAGTTTCCTCCGCCACAAGACTTTATTTAAATCGCCTTTGCCAAATGGAAAAAGGGATAAACAAGAAAATAAAAAAATCTTAATCGTGCTCATGCTTATAATTTGAAAAAATAGTTTCATTAAAAATATTTCCATCCTTTCATAATACATACTTACATGGCATCTTGACCAATGTTTATTTGTTAATAGATGAAAACATCCATACCAATAGTTGAAGTGACCCACTGAAGCTCATTTCACATTGCAATTTGATCAGTTGAATAAAGTTGAAATATATTCAATGGGGAAATTATGAAAATATTAATCGAAGAACATTTCCCATGGCAATTTGATCATAAATTATGAAAATATTAATCGAAATACGTTTCACATGACAATTTGATCAAAATTGAATAAAGTTTAAATAAATTAAACGGGGAAACTATGAAAAATAAGATTAATAGAGCTACAATCTATTTTTCTTCATTTACATATGTTATAATATTTCTAGAGTTACACATGTATATAGTAAATTTAAATAAAAAAAAAAATAGAAAGATTGGAAGAGAGAAAGAAAACACACACATCCCGCAATCAATCAATTATAATTTTATTAAATACAAAATTTATTAATAAATCTAATTAAAATGAAAAACAATAAAAATACATTAGCAAACCTTCCAAGTCACTTTCTTCCTTGTAAACCTCAATGATAAAGTTTTAGAAGCTTTTGACCTTGTGTAACTTTGTAAATGAATGCTTGTGGGTGCTCATAAATGTGATCTCCAAATGAGAATTTGACAATGCTACGAACACATATATGACTTGGATATAGCTTCTAATATGCGATATTGGGTATGAAAGTTGATAGAGTAATTGTGCAAGAATTCAAGAGGATTTGTAAGGGATAAAGCTTACTCTTTTATAGAGGTTAAGTAGGGGTTAGAAGTGGTTACACGTGGTTGAATGAAAATTCTAAAAATAAAAGTTGAGGAGGTTGAACAATTCGGTTGAATTTATTCTCATGAGGGTAATAAATAAATTTAGTTAGCAGAAGTTGCATCCAGGAAAGGTGGGTGGTGCTTGGAATTCAATTCCCCACACCTTTCTAGGATTTTATAAGTGAATTCCAAGTGGAGTTGATTGGAATGAGGATTGGAGTCCAAGTGGGGTCCAAATAACATCTAAGTGGCGATTGACTAGGAAAATAGGTTTATTTTCTTGATTAAGTAACTAATTTAATCAACTACAATGTGCAAGATAATAAATTAATCATTTATTTAATAAATGACAATTAAGTTAGCTAAAGTATGGTTAGAGACTAATTTAATTAATCCCAACAAGATGTAATGTGCATAATTAATCAATTTAATCAATCAATCATAAAGGGATGAATAATAGGTTATATTAGGATAATACTGGGAGCTTGTATGTGATTTTGGCGTGTCTGCATTTCCCCTCTTTAAAGTGTTATTATGAAGTAATAATATTTTAAAGATAGTAGAAGTATGCAGATCAGTGAACGGAAGACATGAAAACAAGGTGGATGTTTAAGTTTTCCCGGTGAAACATTTAGATGCCCCAATGAGTAGGATGGTAAGGGAATGCCCCCTCAAGTGGGTGGGTGACGCAAAAGCGGTGGACAACCATTTGATAGGAAGAAGACAAGGGATTTGAATAAGGATGGGAAAGATTATGCTCGTAACATGAGCATCATTTAGAGAGTGAAATTTAGAGAAACCTTATTTTTGTTGCATAATAGATTTGTCACCATGATTATGAAAGAATAATTATGTGTAACCTAGATGCGCGTAAACAAAAACACACACACACACAACAAAGAAAAGATAAAAAGGAAAACAAACCCAATATACATAGTAGATGCGGAGACATCATGGTTATAAATGAGTCAATGTTATCACACTATGTGTAATTGGTACAAAAATTAAACATCAACAATGCAACACAACGTCGAAAAGAAGACAATCAACTATGCCCTTAATGCATGCCACAATGATGATTAAGTAAATGAAAATGCCCCAAGCACTAAACTTATGAAAGGCGTGGGAATATGATCGAATGGAAGAGCGGAGTGATGCTTAGATACTCCAAAAGATACTCTTGTTGGACCTGTTTTATGAATTGATCGAAGAGAAATTTCCTAGTGAAGTTATATCACAAAGGAAAAACAATTTTGTGATTTTCCCCAAGAAGAGTTAGTAATCATGCAAAGGGAAGAAAGTGTAGTGATAGTCATAAGATTGGAACAATCACTAGGGTAGTAGATAAAAGTATGAATTTATCAAGATTGTTGAGTTATTGAAATATCAACTTCATGGGTTTTCCAATTGTAGGATTTATGTGATGAGGTAAATATTTGTTCGAAATTTTATAAGTTTTACTGATTTTTTTAATTTTATGAGTTGTTTTAATTGTTAAAAATGTGTTCTTTTAGGATGTTTTGCAAAGTTTTGAGAAAAATTTGAAGTAAAATACAATGAAATGTAAACAAAATTGAATACACAACAAAAAAGAAAACACACCATGGCTTATGTAATAAACCAATAAGAAGACACAACACATGTAAGCGGTTAAAAGACACAAAACAAGCATTATAAATTAACCCAATATGAAAAGGAATTAACTACACCAAATTTTTATGGGAATTAAGATGCCAAGAATTTTCTTAATTGGTCTATAAGAAAGGAAAATAAATTACAACAAATAACAAACTGAAAGAAGTAAAAACATTGCCACAATGTTGACAAACCATAACAATACAACACAATTTGCAATATGACATCTAATGACACTCCTAATGTGTTCCACATTAAAGAATTAGACAGGATCACGAACTCCCTAAGTAATAGCTTAGAACACGAGAGGATTGAATCTCGACGAAGAGTGGAATGATGCTTAGATACTCTTGTCAGATCCCATTGAAGTTTGATCTGTATTGGATTAAAATTTGAAATCTAAATGTGCCCCAAGCAAAGTTATATTGTGAAAGTGTAAATGATTTCCTCGAGCATAGATATACACCATAGGTAAGAAAGTAATTATCAAAAGATGATCTAGAATGATCATAAGGAGTGTCATCAAATGAAGAAATTATTGAATTGTGTTATTTAGTTGCTGAATTTTGGTCAAACATTACTTTGAATGTTTTTCTTTTTTTTCCAATTTTATACTATTTTTGTAGTTTTGAACATATTTGAATGTTTTTGGTATTTTTGAAACATATTTTTTTTTTGTAATTTTATGAAACATATTTGAATGTTTTTGTATGGTTTTGTGAAACATATTTGAATGTTTTTGGATTTTTGAAACATATTTGAATGTTTTGTAGTTTTGACTCAGTATAAGGGGTAAACTTCTTGAACTCATGTTCAAAAAATTAGAAGGATTCATTCCATTAGCAGAAATGTATATGATGTAATGATAATATTTCTCACTCCATTCATGACTCCACAACTAGGAAGATGTGATGGCTCATCACCGAGAGCCAAGAAGGATGTGAAAACAAGGTAAATGTGGATATGAACATGAAGATGATGGATGCGAAAGACACAGGTGTAGCAATGATTCATGTATGAAAAATGTAACTCGTCCTCGGTCAAGATTATCTAACCGATTCCAAGATGATTTCACTTTATAGGTTTTGACTAGACTTAGATCCATAAATGGCCTACTAATTGACAAGATCTGGTTGAAGGAATCATTGTCTCTCTTTAACATAAGCAATTGTTTGGGACATGTTTTTGATTATGTAATTTTTATTCTAAAGGATTTATTTAGTTTGATTTTTTTAAAGAGAGTCCCTACATGTTGCCCCATGCCACCAATAAGAGACAAGGGCTCAACACCAAAGAAAAATGTAGGTGAGTAAGGACATCTACCTCTATTCCTATAGACACAAAATCACGCACTTACTACTATTTACTATACTGCCAGTATGTTGTTTTATGTATGGATCGTAATAAAAGTATTCAATGGTGACCCATTCCCTAGTCCATCCGCTTGTCTTGTTGGTTTCTATTGCTTTTATCTTTCACACTTGTCACTCATACACCCGGTTCGGTCGATCACGAGGGATCCTGTTAGTTAGTCTCTACTCATTTTCTTCATTTTCTTTGGACACTAGCACCAAGGACGAGACACTAGCACCCAGGTGCTCCTATCCATCCTTGGCGCCTGTGTCATCTTTATGTTTAATCTTATTTTTTACATTTTAGGTCGGTCTTTTCATTTTTCCCACTCATATCTCAAGGTACTAGTTGGCATGTCGGGTCATTAGTGTCGAAATTCAAGAAAGAGATCCCTATATAAACACAACATACATACCATAATAAGGGTGGGAAATTCTTATCAAGGTTTATCTATCTACATATCTTAAGGGATTGCATTTAGGTGCATTATTCTGCATACATACTGCATAAGAGGGAGATTTCATTCTATTTTATCCACATATTTGCATTTTATCTATCTAGCTACCACCTATTATATTGGTCTCATTGGTGTGAGGGGACCTAAGAGCACTATTACACACACAAAAACATAGAACTACATTGGAGTGCGAGATGTAGTGCAACGCTCAGATCATAAGTTCACTAGTTGACAATGATGATAGTTCGTCCACTCGTTTTGCATCTTTCTTTTTTAGGATTTGACATATTTTTGAGGGTTTTACATGATAATATTTGTGTGCGGGTTTATAGGTACCTCAATGATCCAAGTGTGACATACGGGAGACTAAATGAAAAAAAGTGTGAAATCCTAGCGACAGTATTAGAACTAGGTTCCAAAATTTTCTCAAGACTTCAGTGCCCCCACATAGGTCTTGTGTGCCCATGAATCATCCTGTTCTTTCCCAGTGCTCATTTCTAAGCATTTTCACCTCCTCTACATTTTTCTAAGGCTCATTGTGATAGTTTGTGTTTTGTTTCATCACATTCTTAAGCCCATGCACACTTTGGGATAATAGAAATCAAGGTAAGTGCCCTATCCCTTCCGTTTGATTTCATAATTAAGATTAAATAAATTACCTAGCATCTATATTTCATTATATGTCATTTATAGCAGTCATTGCTTTCGGTTTTAATAAAATAAAATTCAGATTTTATTAAATCATTTTTGTGAATGTTGATCAAAGAACATTTCACATAAATCACACAAGGAGTCCATGGGGAAAAAGGCCATGTTCAAAGGCGTGAATGGATAAGAAGAGCATGCACATGGAGGGTAAGTTCAGCTTTCAGGACTTATCTATTTTCGAGCATGAAGATCTATTGTTAGAAATGGCATGTAGAGCACACAAACAAAGCAAAGACGTACACACCATGCATTGTCTATTTATGGAGATCGGATCAAAGAAATTTTTCATGAATACAAGCTAAGAATAGGATTACCACTTTAGTTAATCGCGAAGTCTATAAATAGCACACTTGCATGTGTGGCTAATCTATTAAAGCGGCATGGCTATTGATATCATGCTACCTATTATTAGAATGGATAAGCGGTGAAGGTAATTCCCCACCCTTATGTGTGTGTATATGTAGTAAAATTTGTAGTAGAGAGTAGTAATAGGTGCATAACGATAAAGGTATATACAGAGATATGTGTATGAGGATTATTATACGAGATCCTTGCGCGCATAAGTATTAGATTGTTGTTGTTGTAAGAAGCTTCTGTGTTATTGTCCTTATTAATATATGGAGGATATTGGCTAAACCAAAGCGTTAATATTATATGCTTGAGTATTGCATGTTTTTGATTCAATCATGGTTATTACTTAAATCTATCATACATTATAGAATGATGTACTAATTATGGATCTATGTGTTGTAAGTCTTCATCATGCTAAAATTCTGCTACAACAACCCTAAAGAGGGACCTAGTACCTTTACACGCTTCGGGTGAGTGCTCAGTCTAGGCTAAGTGATGTGCCAACGTGACTAGGGTAGTAACTCAGTAAATTCTAGGTCAGTATCATTGGTTTCATTGCGCTGACCTCTTTTTTCGATTGTTTCTAGGATGGTTCGCAATGAAGAAATACCGTTAAATCTAGCAAGTGTTCGGAGTGGATACATGATTTAGAGGATGAATACGCATGAAGGTTCATCACTTGGATCTGAGTTTAACGCACGCACTGGGTAGAAAAGAATCTATATGACGTTTATACGAGAGTTTCTTTACTATTTTCCCAATAGAGCTGCACGAGTGGATATTGCATATACGCCTAAATGGAATTGGAGGTATCGCACGCTAGTTTGGACGTAGGAAGAATTCCAAGCCCTTTATGATGTTGATTTGATCTGGACTCACTATGTGATACATGGTTCCGTGGTGTTTTAAACAGTTATATTCTAGAGTATTAAATTTCGACATATTCTTGTTCGGAGGTAGTTGAATTCAATTTTTGCGTATCCCAGAGGGACATATTTACAAGGTATTCTGTTGGAAATTAAGATCTTGATGGTAACTTTGAATTTGGAAGACAAACCTATGGCTAGCTAAACCCCACCACGTGTGGGGGAAGGAACAAGATTGGTGAAAGACGGTGGACTTAGCAAAATGGCCAGGTAGGAGGAAGAAAGGTGGCTGAAGTATGATGAGGCACACGAGAGGGAGATAGAGAAGCAACGTGACATTGCAGAGTGGATGGCATTGTGGAGAGAGATGGATCATGAAGGATTTGAAGCTCATGAAGAAGATGTGGAGCCAAAGCATCAGGAACTCCCCCATATGGGAAAGCATGATAGAGAACCCTCCTCAGCCTCACAAGAAAACGTGTCAACAGAGATGACTGGGCCATAGGTGCATCTAAACCTACCCGATGACCTAGCCCTTGCAGGCTTGGTTTCCTAGTATCTAGTATAACAAGTAGTCAACAAGTAAAAATTAGGAAGTAAGAGAACCGTAGTAAGTCAAAAAGTGAGTACATCGATGGCAGGGCATATAACTTCATTATTTTTTGGGGGTACACTTTCAAGTGCATCGTCTGCATAGAATATGAGCGCACATAAATGTGGATTCACCTGCAGAAGTGTAACTACTTCACAGACTGTAGGGGTTCAATATAGTACTACTGTTGGAACACGGGGAGTACGTCTACATGTCCTATTCCAACATCGGTGGGGATCGGGAGGTATAGGTGGTTCTAGTTCCACTGGATCTTGTGGTTCTAGAGATAGAGGAAACATAGGAGGTTTTGGATCGAGTGGGAAGGCCCACAAAGCAACCTCAGAATATTTATATGGAGATGTCTCTTCATCTCCTGAGTATAGAGGTATAGAAGATGCTATTGAACATGTGCATATGTGTGAAATATTGTGGCACGTGAAAGGTATCATAGCTTTTGAGCGCAAGGCAAGTCAATTTTCTACTACATTAAAGGGGGGTGCACATAGTTGGTATAGGAAGTTTGACCCTGATCAAACTTTGTATTGATTATGCAAAGATTGAAGGATTCTTTCTTAAAAAGTTCTATATCCTAGAGTTTTAGCAAAATTTTATAAGTGCACTCAAAGATATCAAACAAGGCACTACTGAGAGTGTACGTGAGTATGATGCCCATTTTAAAACACTTCTATATAAGTTGTCTTATGATATTCACACAAGCCAAAGATGCATACAGAATGGTTTGTTGGAGGATTGATTACACCATTTCAAAGGGCATTGTCACATAAAACATACATTGATCCGCGTGAAGCATTGGAGGAAACCCTACGCACTGAGGTAGTTAGGAGTATTGGCGGCGTTAGCCCATTTCTAGAGGCACAAATATCAGCTATGGCAAAGAAGTTAGAGAAATTATCGGCAAATTCAACCCATGAAATGAACTCGTGGATTTGGTGTACAAATTGTGAAGTGGAAGGTCACACCAAGGATAGTTTTCCTCATAGGTCCATACGTTCATTGCTATTAGATTGTGAGATCTGTCATTTAAATCATGATGTCAACCAATGTCATTTGTTACAACATGCGATAAGGAAGAACATATCCTCGCTATTATAAGATTTTTTTGATCCACGACCCATGATACTCGAAGATTATAGGTTGATTTGTCGATCCATGATGCTATTGACATTGGGTACGCCATACGAGTGTATTAGATAATTTGAAGGGTAAGAATGATCACCGGATCGAGATCATAATCAAGCGTGTTATGACTAAAATGAGGGACATTTTGAAGGAGGTCGTGAAGAGGGCACAAATATCGTGGTGGATATGGAGGACAAGGCCGTGGTGGAAGGAGTGAGTTCCCCCAGAGGAACGTGTTACACATGCGGTCTCCAGATCACTATAGGCATGAATTTCCTCAGAATATCACATCTTTTTTTGTGGAAATAATCATAGCTATGAGGAGTTCCTAGACTTGTATGAGCACCTGAGTAAACAACATAAGTAGGAGAACAAGGGTGTTAGGATGGTTAGAATCCAATGCGTGGTGGAAAATCAATGGATGCCCAAGTTAACACGGAGAACTCCGAGGCGTAGTAATAGTGAAGATTACCAAACGAGCTGAAGTGGCATGCGTAAAAGAGGAAATGCAACAGAATCTGACAATCACTCAGGAGGAGGTTTTGCATGCAAGGTATCCAGATCCTGCTCATCAGAAGGAAGTCTATCAAGAGACCATGGAGGTCCTCAGAATCTTCAAGGTGAGATACAATGTTTAAAAGAGCAGGCAAGAAAGATGGAACAAAAGAAAGAAGAAGGAAAGGTCCCCTCCGATATTGATGAAATCAGAGAGGTATGTAAGATGTTGTGCACCAGAGAATATTATTCCATTATTAGGGAATTGGTTGAAGGGGAACACTCCATGCAAGCACTGAGAATGAATGACGATATTACATGTAAATCTTCCCCCTGATAGCATTGACTATGACAAGGAGATTACTCTAAATGTTGTTGTGGATGGATGGATTTTGAGCAATATATTGATTGATACAGTGTGGAAGTTAATGTTCTTACATTAGATGTATGGGTGCAAATGGGGAGACCCCCATTGCAGCCATCATCTAATGTGTTGTTTATGGTAAACAAGACTAAAGCCACTCCCATAGGAGTTTTAAAGGATGCATCTATAACAATACAAAGGGCCAAGTTCACTGGGGATTTTGAGGTACCGCACTCACGGAAGCAGATAATTTTCCAACTTTACTTGGGCACCCTTGGTGTTATGCAAATAATGTTGACTTAAGGTTCAACAAGGGATACATCAGCTTTGAG
This sequence comes from Taxus wallichiana var. yunnanensis, assembly GCA_018340775.1. Classification (NCBI taxonomy): domain Eukaryota; kingdom Viridiplantae; phylum Streptophyta; class Pinopsida; order Cupressales; family Taxaceae; genus Taxus; species Taxus wallichiana. The sequence continues at coordinate 257,084,796 of CM031237.1, forward strand.
AACAAGGAGGAAAGAGTTGTAATCCCTTTAATAGATGGAAATTCTACACCATATGTTGAGCCTTTGAGTGAGGAGGACTTAAATAGAATATATGTGCGCATTATTCAGGACCCAGAGGTCAATGAGCCATCAAAGGAAGGAATTCTACAGTGGGAAGATTCTCAATCTATTAGTGATACTACAAATATTGCTTGTGATAATTGGGCTCACGGTACATATGAACTAGTAGGGCGAAGTGAAGAGCATGGTTACACGGAAGAAGGGACTTCACTCTGTCAAATGTATAGGTAGATCAATACCCTGGTATACTAGGGTGGAAGATCTTCCAAAGATTTTACACAAAGTCCATTGAGGCAAATTAGATAGACCAGGTTAAGAGAAGAGATATGTTAGTGTATACCTTGTATGAACAACAATAAGGCTTGGTGGGTAGTTCACAGAGATAATCTTATGGAATTGAATGAGATCAGAATCGCACTATCTACTAGGTTTTTCGAGAAGCAATGCACCTACGTAGATTTTCACTTATCCCGGTGATCAACCTATTTAGCATCATATTCAAGTAGTGTGAGAGACTTTGACAACGAGATAAGAAACATTACCACCTTCACTCTGGGTGCATAAATTATATTCCACTTTATAAGGATGCACACGCTCTTGGTATGTATATGCAGAACTACACATAAAAATTAGAAATTAGTAGAATTTGACTACAGGAATGATTCATACCTTTGACTACTTCTCGACCAAACCTCCAGTGGAAGAGGAATTAAATTTTTTCAAACATTTAACTATGGGAGATAGTGTAAAGGCGGAAGGGCTCATTCAAGAACTATTTGGTGAGACATAGTTAGAGCATGTTTTGAAGAAGAAGAAGAACTGGACTCTATACTACTTAAATGCGCTTTCCTTGAGAAAGAAAAAGGGAAGATGGTTTACATAGTGGATGATGAGGAAGTTGAGAACCTGGATGTTGACCATTCACAAGGAGCACACGAAGTCTTGGATAGTGCGAATAAGGAAACACACGCATATCATGAACCATTAAAAACAAAGTAGGTAAATATTGGGATGGAGGCTGAGCATAAGGATGTCATAATTGGAGAATATTGGCGAGATCGAAGTGGAAAAGATTATTGAGTTCTTACGAGATTATCAGGACTTATTCCCTCAGGGATATCATGAACTTAAAGGCATGCATGAATCACTAGGGGAAATGAATATCAAGCTCAAGGAAGGTGTGTGCCTCGTTAGAAAGATAACTTATAGAATGAACCCCAATTTGTGTGAAAAGTTAAGGAAGAGATTAATAAAATGCTGAAATATGGAATTATTCGACCTTTGGATGAGTCAAAATGGGTCACCCAATGGTGATCAAGATCGTAGAAAGGATGGTCGGATTTGGATCTATGTGGATTACGAGGAGATAAATGTTACATGTGTCATGCACCCTTTCCTACACCATTTAATGAGGAAATATTGGAAGGAGTGGCAAGGCACAAAATATATTCATTTATAGATGGGTTTTCGGGTATCATCAGGTTGGAATTGCTAAGGAAGATCAAGAAAAGACAACTTTTACCACTTTGAATGGGGCAGCTTTGCCTATACCGTGATGCCTTTGACTGAAAAACGTGCCTCGTTGTATTCTCGTGAATAGTTTTTCAGGCATTCTAAGATTTTATTCACAACTTCTTACAAGTATATCTAGATGATTGGACAATATATGGGCTTATTAAAGATCACTGTGACAATCTACGCTTAATGTTTGAAAGATGTAGACAGTTGAGTATCTCGTTGAACATCAAGAAGTGTATATTTGTTACGCCTTTTGGAATATTGTTAGGACACATAATCTGCAAGGAGGGTTTGCTAGTTGATCCAGCTAAAATTGTAGTCATTCTAGGATTGGAAGCGCCTACCAGTCAGTGTGGTGGGTGGATTCTTGGGTCACACAGGATATTATAGAAAGTTTATAAAGGGATATGCAAAATTTTCCACACCTTTAGAGGAATTACTAAAGGAGAAAGGTACATTCTATTAGGGAGAACCCTAAGAATGCTGTTTGAGATATTTAAGGAGAAACTTACTACCACGCCTATTCTACGTTTTCCTTCATGGGACAAACCATTTCATGTGCATGTGGACACCTCTAGCATGGCCATTGGCATGGTGTTAGCTCAACCTGAGAAGGTATTGTAGATCATCCTATTTGTTTTGCTAGTAGAAAGTTGACTCCTACTGAACAAAATTATACAACTATAGAGCGTGAAGCTTTGTCCATGATCTATGCATTACACAAGTTTAGACAATATCTACTAGCTACACCATTTGTATTCTATACGGATCACATGGCATTGAAATATTTGGTGAACAAGCCCGCATTTAACGAGGCACATATGCGAGATGGGTACTCTTATTTCAAGAGTTTGATTTCACAATTGTGGTAAAGCTAGGGAAAAGTAATTCCAAACCAGACCACTTGTCTAGAATTCAGTCCTGAGAGGAAGCACGAAAATTGAAGAGACCATGTCGATGCCCAATTATATAGGTTACAACGCCGCACCATCGAAATTAGAGGATATCATTGTCTTTCTTTAGGATTGGTGTGGCACCGAAGGCATGAAGGATTTGGAAAAGAAATAACTTTTATACGCGTGACACCCTTTATGTTGATTAGTGGTGACCCATACAATTTGGGTAGAGATGAAGTATTGCGCCATTGTGTGTTAGAGCATGAGCGCAAGGATATCATGGAGGTGGCTCATGGTGGTATTGCAAGTGGACACTATGTAGGTGATGCTACTGCACGCAAGATCTTACTTGCTAGATTATGGTGGGAGACACTATATAAGGATTGTAAGGCATATTGCAAGGCATGTGATCATTGTCGATCTCAGGAATACTAGGGAAAAAAGATGAGATGCCTTTAAGACCTATTACTAGTGCAGAATTGTTTGAGAAATGGAATATTGACTTTGTAGGACCTATTTCACTAGCCGCGCGTAGGAATGAATCACACTATATAATTACTTGTACAAATTATCTTACAAGGTGGGAAGAAGCAGAGCCTACAAAGGATTGTACAATGTGCTACATCAGCTAGGTTCATGTGGGAAAATGTTCTTATAAGATATGGGTGTCCCTTGAGTTTGACAAGTGATAGGGGTACACACTTTTTGAATGAGACAATCGGATCTTATTAGATGATTTTATGGTTGCGCACCATAAGAATACGCCTTATCATCCTCGGGCCAATGGAACTGCTGAGGATTTCAACAAGATTTTGAGCTAGACATTGACAAAAATTTGTGATGTTGGAAGAAAGGATTGGGATGACAAAGTGTTTGTTGTTCTTTGGGCATATAGAACAACTTATAAGAGTTTGAACAAAGCCACACTATTTTAGTTGGTGTTTGGGGTAGAATGGTTCTTCCTATCGAATTCATGTTACCTTCATTGCATATAGCATGCACTTCGGAGGTCTAGCTGATGAGAAAGTTATAGAAGAGCAAATAGAACAGATGGTTAAGTTGGATGAGTGACGAACCATAGCACGTTGGAGTCAGAAGCAAGAAAAGACCAAGTAGAAAGCATGGCATGATAGAAACATAAGGGATAAGAAGTTGGAGGTTGGAAAAATGGTGCTTCTTTATGACTCTAAATTCATGCGACACCCAGAAAAATTAAGGTACATTGGTTGGGGTCGTATGTCATCACTTACATACTTGAATCAGGTGCTTTCTAGTTAGAAGCACTTGATGGAACACTACTACCGGTTACTTTAATGGGAGTAGGTTGAAGCCCTACTATAAATAATTCTTCTTGGTGTTTGTAATAAGGCAGTGTTGCCATTTAGTTTAGGATTTTCATTATGTATATCCTTAATGTATTTCCTTCATTTTCGCTATGCTTTTTCCATTTAGTTTTTATTGTTGTGTAATAAGCACGCTTATGCACATGAAGCTAATTACTCTTTGAAGCATGTTTATGCACAAAGGACTACACATACTTGTAGTGTGGGGTGTTTGTTGATATCCGTATAATGGTGTTGGAATGTGAAGGTAAAGGAAGAAGCTACTACGGGTGCTCATCAAAGTAAAAATAATTCTTCTCAAAAGTGACCAAAGATGGAGATGAATGAAGGTACAATGTAATGTGAAGTAAGTCGAGGCCATGATAACTACCTAAGAGAAGGTACAATGATGAGGTACTCGGTGCAAGGTAGCACGTTGAAGAGAAGTCTGTGACCAGAGGGTAGGAAGGCACACTAAAAGGTTATAGCTAGGGCATGAAGATGTACCACGCGGAAATAACGAATTTGGTCAATTAATGAGAGGATATTTGGTAGGTGGAGAAATGAATACATCAAAAATTTGAAAATATATAAAATAACGGGATGCGAGTTCATTTTTACCGTTGTGATTAAGAGTATTTGAAAAAATATTTTTAAGTGCAAAGAGTCGAGTGATCGATTTGAGGTGTGAAGTGTGTGAAACCAGACGTTTGAAACAGATCTGTGGATAGAAGAATCTTGCATCCATGGTGGTGAAGGGTTTGAGCAAAGCAAGATGAAAGAGAGGAGCTAGGGAACGTGATTTCACCTAGGGCATGCTACATCGAGCTAGGGTTTGATTCGTACATCAGAATGTTGAAGAGGAAAGTGTATATAGAAGATTGCAAGGTAAAAAATGGCACCCAAGAAGGCGGTGCAGTAGGAGCAAAAGGAAAAAAAAAGTGGTCATTGAGGAAGAGGAGATGGCTCCTGAAATTAATTTTAAGAAATGCAATATCCAGAGGGAGTCATAGTAGGCTAGGAGTGGGATTCGCACATAAGAAAAAGCAAAGTGAGTGAGTACAACCACATAACCAAAGAGAAAAAAGTAACTTGATGCCTTGCTCACCACAAGGACGAATAAACGCATGGTGCACACGACATGCCTATGTATGATGATGCAAGTGAGAAGAAGCATTGAAAAGAATTAGAGTCTACCAGCTTTATGAGCTCCCTTACTTTGGGAAATATGATCCCTTGTACAAGTGGCTCATGAGCAGAGTACATGAGGATTTTTCTACTTTACAAGACGTAGAGTGATAATTTCATCCACGCCGATCTCCTCGGTGATAGTTTTGAAGGCCATAGGAGAGGATATAAAGAATGATCTAGCGGATAAATCTGAAATTTTGGAGACCAGAAAAGAGTTGGGATACTTGAAGGGTCCATGCGGTATGGACATTTATAAACTAAATAAGTGTCCAGCTTATACAAGTAAAGCAAGACACGTCATCACCAAGTTAAAAGACTAGAGAGGTGATCTTAGGTAAACACCATGTGGCTGCATGTTGCATGAATGATGTCCGAAGGGGTGTTTATAATATATTAGGTTATATTGTAGAGATCATAGTAGAGTAAGCACACATAGGAGGGAAGATCAACTTTGGAGCTGTTGTATTGTTACTAGTATTCATAAAAATTGGAGTACCGGATGGACCACAAGAGAAGATATGGGAGTATCCACTGGAGAATAAGTCGTTAGCTAAAAGGTTTAGCAATTACCTATGTGAAGGGTCCATGACATACGATGTCAAGCAAATGGCGGAGAAATGGTATGACAAGCTCCACGCGGCCTTTGGAGAAGAGTGGCACATCCCGAAGGACTTACCTTTGGTGGTGGGGAAACAAGTTCGGTTTATGGTATACCATCATTTCTGAATCACGTGTTTCCCTATGAGAGATAGAACTCGGAGCCCTTGGTGTAAGTTTCCTTACGCCTTCACAAAGAAAGTACTTTTAGGCATCGGTTCATAGATTCACAGACACGCGTTACTTGGTATTCAATACGCAGACAAGGTCGAATGTGACTACCATAGCTTACGAAAAAAAAGTGTATCCAGGAGATGTGCTTACGAAGAAAGGCTCATATTGGAGGTGTTGAGCATTAAACCAATGAGTTTAGTTGTTGGATACATTGGGGCAAGCGCTAGTGTACCTTTAGTTGAATCCCAAGTTGAGAGTAACAAGTAAGTGGAGAATGAATTCGCACTCCCAGTGGGCCGCCAAGGGTAAACATACAATGGAGAACATACCGACATAAAATACCACATAAAAATTAAAGTAGCAGATGAAGAAGGGGAGAATGAAGATATTGGTGGCTTGAAGTGTAGGAGGAAACAACCCACTAACAACAAATAATCACAAAGGTGTGACTACACCAATACAAGGGCAGAGGAAGGGGAGGACATAGAAGAACCGGCAGGAGAGCACAAATTAAAGAAGGTATTTAAAAGAACAAGGACACAAGGTGACACTCCCTAGTCAGTAAGAAGATCACCTCACATCTCTCCGCACAAGGAGCCCACTAAGCCAAAAAGGAGAAGAAAGTTGAAGTTAGATGAAGGGGCCAAGAATTGGAGGAGAGCATGCAAGGATATCATAATCCACCCGAATTTGAAGAAGAGAAACCCGATAAGAACCAAGGGATGAAGAGATGAAGGATGGAGAAGAAGGAGAAAAGGAGGAATTAGAATCAGTGCATGTGACTGCTCAAGGTGAGTTGGAACAAACTCCTAACCTTAAAGCTACAATCCCTAAGGGTCTAAGATCAAATAGGATGAGTAGAGAACATATTATACCACTCATGAGTTACATGGAGGACACAAGGAAAATTTTCCACGTGCTTTCCAGATCAATGTGGCCCAAAAGGATTTGTTTGGTGGGAATTAATGGATGAGGATATGGTGACTGTCGTAAGTGCAATGTAAAAAAAATTTCATGGTCGATGAACACCCATATGGATGATCGTTATTTTGATGTGTGCGAGGAGTCATGCGTGTCAAGAAGATTGAAGAAGACACCTCAAGCTAGACACATAATAGTCAAAACTACAGTTATGTCGAATGAACAAGTTAGCAACACATTGGTGAAGGTTTCTACTCAAGTTGCGAGGAGGAACATGGATAAATCTACAACTATCAAGGCACCTGCAAGGAACTAAAGGAAAAGGATGTAGAAATAAAGTGCCTCACACAAGAGAGAGACTTGGAGCAGAAAAACTATATTACGTTCATCACCATGGCAGATGCCATTGGAGATCATTTGTTGAAATCGTGCCTCGCATCTGAGTCTAAAGTCCCGAGAAATTCCCCTCGGCGATGCACTATGTCAAAACTTTGGTGGACTTGGTAATGGAGGATGAAACTATAAGAGTTCCAACCCCAAAGAATCTTGAAAAAGAGGCAGAGAGAGAAAATGTTGCAGAACTCAGAAAAATTGCATCTTATGAAGGGCTACTATAAGCACTTTGCAAGATGAACTAAAGAAGGTAGATCAAGCCTTGAACATGTGCATATCTCCAGAAGAACTAATAAAGACAAGAACCCTAGAGGAGGAAAGTGAGGTCCAAAAGTGATGAAGGATGATACCTTGGGCCGTATAGAAAGGTTAGCACTAGTAAAACAAAAGCACAAGGCCCTTGCAGCAAAGAGCATAATAGCCACATAAAGAAATATTGGATGAGCTTGGGAAAATCATCGCACAAAAGATGGATGTGTTAGAGGGAAGAATGGCTGCAATGTCTAACATTATGTTGGTCTTGTAGAATGGAAAAGGAGAAGTTACATAGGATGAGATGGATTCCATTGTTATGGACATCCCGAGAGATGGAAGAGGAAGCGCTTACTAAGTGGCAGGCCTTGTAGGCTGAAATAAAGGAGGAGTATCTCGAATTGATCCTTCAGATTGAAGTAGATGAAGCTATACAATAATTTATTCTTTATTTATAAATATTAGCTCATAATATTTAATTCAATATTATTTACTTCATTCTTTTGAGATAACCATTGTCAGGGTGACAATGAGATTAGTGTGGGGTAATGTTGATCGAGAACACTTCACGTAAATCACACAAGAGTCCGCGGGAAAAAGGCCATGTTCAAAGGCACGAAAAGATAAGAAGAGCACGCGCGCGGAGGGTAAGTTCATCTTTCAGGACTTAGCCATTTTCGAGCATGAAGATCTATTGTTATAAGATGGCATGCAGAGCACATAAATGAAGCAAAGATGTGCGTGCCACGCATTGTTAATTTTGGAGATCAGATATAAAGTGCTTTTGCATGAATGCAAGCTAAGAATAGGATTACCACTTTAGTTAACTAAAATAAGTCTATAGATAGAACACTTGCATGTGTATCTAAGCTTGTAAAATGGCGCATGATTATTAATAGCATGCTACCTATTATTATAATGGATAAGAGGTGAAGGGAAAGTCCCCACCCTTATATATATGTAGTAAACTTTGTAGTAGAGAGTAGTAGTAGTGTATAACAAATAAAGATATATATAGAGATATGTGTATGTGGATTACTCGTATCAGATCCATGTTTGCATAATAATTAGATTGTTGTTTTTGTAAGAAGCTTCGATGTTATTATCCTTATTAATATATGGAGGATATTGGCTGAACCAAAGCATTAATATTGTATGCTTGAGTATTGCATTTTTTTATTCAATCATGGTTATTACTTAAATCTATCATACACTGTAGAATGATGTGATAATTATGGATCTATGTGTTATAAGTCTTCATCATGTTAACATTCTGTGACAACAACCCTAAAGAGGGACCTGGTATCTTTGCACACTTTAGGTGAGTGCTCAAATTTAGGCCGAGTGATGTGCCGCGTAACTAGGGTAGTAACTAGTAAATTCTAGGCCGCATCGGTGAACCCGTAGCTTAGAACTCATTTCCCTAGGATCCACTAAAACCCTAATGGCTAATAGTAGCTCCTCTCCTCCTACCCAAGCTATGCCTCCTATAAGTGTAAACCCTATTTATGATGATGCAACTATCTTTGCACTTAGGGATATTTATCACAATCTTACTCTCCCATATGAGATTCAAATACATCTTTTTGCCAATGAATGCAATGTTCCTACCAGATTTGATCATTCTACCGTTATTATTGTTTTGGATGCAACAAAATTTTTGGGTTTTCGTCTTAGCTATCCTATCAAAGAATATGCCTCCTCCACCTTCTATTTCTACTGCAACTCTAGATGAGGATATTATTGATTATCTGCTTAACCTTGATAGCGGTAGTACAAATACAACACATAATGACAATGTACATGTGCATGATATTGCTTCTAATACTAGTCAGGATAATTGTATAGCTACATCTCATACTCCTTGCATTTCTAAAAATGTTTCTAGTGATTCTAAGGTTACATCTCATACTAGCTCTTCTTCATTATACATTGATGATACACTTGATGAAATCCTTGCCTCTAAATCTTTGTCTGATATTGATGAGGCACATGATAGTAATGATTCCACCTCTTTTCATACTTGTTGAATGTGAATCCCCCACTCCACTTTCATCTTCTTCTGATATTGTTGGGAGATGAAGTAATGGAAGAATAGAACCACTACTATTCCATCACAAGATATCTTATCACGAATGCATGTTGTTGGTTAATTACAATCTCAGGTCAAATCTCTCACTCTCAAAAGAAAATCCTATTATGCTTCCATTGATAATAATTATTTACATGGCAATCCTATTCCAAAGAAGATTCACAATTCAGCATTCCCTAAGGATTTCATTATGCCTACATTTTCATGCTTTGATGGTACTAGCAATCCATATTTACATCTCAAGCACTATCATCTAGCTATGGATTCTTACTCCAATGATCGATTATTGCTTAAATCCTTTTGTCATAGTCTTATTGTTGATGCTCTCTAATGGTACACACATTTACCTTTCATATCTATTAGTACCTATTGTGATATGGAAGAGGTATTTCTTTGTTGCTTCATACTTAACAATGGCCCTAGAGTCACACATGACCGCTTACCTAGCTTACATCAAGGCAAGACATAACCTATCCTTGATTACATTCTATGTTTCAAATCTTGCATGCATCGTTAGTCTTTCATCCATTGACATAGAAAATCAATTCATATTTTGTCATAGATTGATTCCTACTTTAAAGGAGCACTTGAAGTATGAAACATGTTATAGATCCTCCTCCTATTATTGCTACTATTGCATCATCTATTTCTTCTCCACTTCCATCTATTGAGCGTCCTCCACGATCTCCATCTCCTCCACCTCACAAACAAGTTCAATCTTCTCCATTACATAAGCATCCTTCATCTCCTTCACCACGTAGGGCTCCACCTCAAACTTCTGCATCTCCTTCACGAGAACCATTACACTTTTCTCATCATGCTAGACCTCAAATGTGTTATGTGCCTTTCTTGATAAGAATTTGATTCATTTACCTTCTGATCAACATCATCCACCTCATCACGTGCAACACCAATGATGATCAAACTTATTGCAAGTATTATCATATCAATGGCCATCACGACAATGAGTGTTGTACCCTTCATGATAGATTAAAATAATTAGAAGATACGAGTGTCATTTCCTTTGGCTCTCACTCTCGTGAGTGGTATATGTCTCCAATTCCATACAAGTGTGTTATTGCAGCTTCATTCTGACGGTTGATGATGGTCTTATATAAATTAACCTTATCATCTACACACTAGGGGCATTGTTATTCTCATTCCTCACCTCTTCATCATACTAACACATGCTTAAGTACAATCTTACGACCATCTCATTCACATACTCTTTTACATCATTCATTTTACACATACTTTATCATTCATCACAACTCTATTCATACATACATTACATTTTTTCCATCATTCATCTATCACATGGAGCAATCACACTCTCTAGATTTCATACATATCCATTATCGCACACACTATCTCATCCTTTATCTATCTATGATCACATTAAACATTAGTATCCATAATTCAACATCAACAAATACCCGATGCAAATCAAATCACCAAATACAAACAATGCTCCAAACATCACACATTAAATATAACAACAATAATCAACACATCATATGCGTAATTCATCACATCATATATCAATAATCATCAAGTACAAAAACATATGAATCATTCAAAATCATATTTACAAAAATGTCAATGCTAGGGGGCAATCCCCCATACATCACTACATCACTACATATCATATATCATCATCACTATCACTATCTACAATTGTGGGAGCTCTATAACTAGATGCTTCACCGCTCAATATGTGCCACTAATCATGGACCCTATATCTCTCTACCTGTCGATGCAATAATGTAACCTCAATTGACTACTCCGTAAAATGACCATGTACCTCCACAAACCTTGTAAATACATCCTTTTCTATGTAACCTCCACCTACAGCCTCGCTAGCCTATTTTGTCTTCTATCATGCCTCCTCCCTCTCCCTCAATAACATGGTACATGTAGCCACCGCTAGCACCACTGGATCAAATAAGTGTGCATGTTCACCCGCAATACCATCCACACACTCTAACATACCACCACCTATGAGTACATCGGTGGGCACATTCTACATCAATGTGTGGATGGATGTGTCCATAATCAGTGACCAATATGCATCGCTTGCATTCATATATCAACGCATTAGACAACAAAAACAATCAAACAAACCAATAACAATTCACAAACATCATTATAGAAATACTCATGCTCTGTTATCATTACCACTACACAATCAGGGACATGTGCTTGCCCCTCTACTCCCCCCCTAGTGGTGATCTCTCCACATCCACAAAGATTGAAAACAAAAATACCCACCAATGTGATGCCCACCATGCACGGTATGCCTACATACATCATGTGTCATCCACATCTATCGACTCTATTTCCACATCTTCCTCATCTAGCCCAAGAGGCACTAGCTGCACTTCATGTGGGCTCTAGTCTAGCTCTATCCCTCATTGGTGCCCTAATCACCCTCACCCATACATATGGATTTGGGGCACATCCTGAGCCATACTAAATTATCATAAAACATGTTCCTCTTGGAATATCTCATTCACCCCTGGAAACCGATTCTCTAGCCACATAGTCCACTAAATACATAGATCTCGCTTCATCCTCCGCCACCCTCCATAGTCTCGGTATGGTGTCTATATTACGGCCTCTAGACCTTATACAATCTAACATCACCCTGTAAGTATCGGTGTCCATCTTCCTACTATGAATACTTACCCATCTCCCAAAAAATATATCTGGCCTCGCCCACTCTCCTCGCGATCCACCAAGTGGCCTCAGTATCGCAATATGCTCATAGGCACGTACATTTAACAATGTGGTAGCTCCAATCCCACCTCTATGCTCGTCCTACGTAAACCTGTATAGATCTCTATACAAGTGGGCCAATACACATCATGCCCAAGCATATATCATCCCATCCTCCTCTATCTAATGGAAAATATCATGCATCTTATATAATATGATTACACCACCACCCTCTACTACAACCGATGAAGCAATCACAATGGAAATTAACTTTAATAACCATGGAACTTTTGACCTCATAATAACATCCAAACTAATATGGACCTCAATATGTACTCGAGTCTCTATAAAATACCTCCATGTGACTCTCATATTTATTTTAACATCATTTATAGCCATCACCTAAACCCTCTCACCAACAATAGATAATCACAATATATGATATACATCCTCCATAGTCATAGTCATCTCTCTAGTAGGAAACCAAAATGTGCAAGTATCTACACACCATCTCTCGCACAATGTGGTGATCATCGACATATTATGGGGCACATCCCCATCCTCGCTACATGATGTATCTTGACATGGTCTAATGCATCCCACTCATCATGTGATAGACCCAATCCCATCAATATACTCAAATGATGACAACCAAAAAAATCCCTTGAATGAATATCCTCTCTGCACAACACAAAGAAAATTTTCAAATTCCAGATTTTTTTTTTTAATTTCTAAATTCCTTTTTTTATTTTGTTGTGATTTTTATTTAGGTGCAAGGGCTAAAATATCTTTCCCACTCGTGGGTGCCAACGAAATTTTTTCGGGTAGACAAATTGGTTTTATCTTGCCAACGCTCTCGGGACCCTAGGTCCCTCTAGTTAGGAGGTACAATTCCACTTTATTATGAATGGAAAAAAAGGGAAATCTATTGTTTGCCAAGAGGCCATAGATCCAATAGAACACTCCACTATACCCACGGTAAGTGCTTACAATGGATTATAAGGAAGGAATTTTCTTTAAAATGGGGAAGAGAAGTGAGAAATCAGATAGGAGAAATTAACTCTACAATTATAAAATCATATTCTTTCCAAACCTAATTAGAAGTTTCAATTTCACAAATTATAGGAAAGAAACAATCATGTTTAGAACATCAATGACTGCAGGAAACCATGAACACAAAGTTTCACACATTCATGAGTCATGAAAGGAAGTAATCCCTTTCTTTATTAACATCTTAACAAGTTGTGTAATGCTAGAAAATAGAATAAAATAGGTAGGGAAACTTGAATAATAGATATCTCCTTTTCCTTTCTAAAAAATTCTCTCTTGAGTGCACAAAATTGACAACCCTTAAGAATGAGGGTGTCATTACATTATATAGAGCTAGAAATGACTCTTCATCTACCCCCATGGTGCCCTTTCACTTTCCTTTTCCTAATGTGACTTTTGGTATTCCTAGGAAATAACATTAAGTCCCCTTTTATAAAATAAGGGTAACTTATTACATTATAAGACTATAGTCACATTAATGAATAAGATGAAAGAAAAATTGCACACCCTTAATGAAGAATTAGAACATGAAGGAAGAAGGGGGAGGGGAGAGAAGAGGAGAAGAAGGAAGAAGAGATAAAGAACTATTCTAAAGAAGAAATTTCCACTTGAAAAACTCTTGGAAAGCTCTATAGGATTGAGTTCAATGCCCTTGAATTCTTTTCTGAATATCCTAGTAGTTGGTGTTACCTTTTGATCCTAAGGGATGTGGACAAAACCAAGTGACTTGATCCAATTCTCCACAAGAGATTTGATTTTTCTGCACACTCGAGAACCAAGTTTGGTGAATCTCCACAAAGTGTTGAAAATGATTGCCCTTATCTCTATCAGAGATTCCAATGTGTTTTCATTGAATGAAAATGGATCTCCAACCTCTCTTTTGACTCGATCCTCAAATTCCTTCAACAGATCATCTATTGAAGTATCCAAGTTCACCTTGGCACCCTAAGCTTCTGAATCTAGGCATCTACATATTTTTTCATTTTATCAACATCCTCCTCATATGAAACAAGCTCATCAATGATGTGCTTTATCAATTCATACCGAGAAAACAAATTCTAAGCCCAAACCTGAGACAAGTCTTCTACCACCGAAGAGAACACACCTTTGGTTACCAGAAGAGATGACTTGAATCTTCCCATCTCCATGACCAATGGATACACCTAGTCCCAATGGTCTTTCTTAGCCTCAATTTCCTCCTTTGTTGTGAGTATCTTCATGACCATGTCATCCATGTATTTGTACAAAGTCATCATTTCAGGTAGCAACGATTTTCCTTTCTCAAGGATCATACTCACCCATTTTTCATTTTCCTTCCCTTGCATGGTGAATCCTTGAGTCTTCCTGATGGACTCATGATCATCTTCCTTGACCAAGAAATCATCGGTGGGACTTAAATCTAGGAGCACTTGAAAATATACGGTTAGGATCCAAATGTGGTCATCCGCTTGATCTATATTTTCTTTGTACTCCTAAATTTTCACGATGAGGTGAGTGGATGACTCTTGGAACAAGTGTAGGTCACCTCCAGTGTTTTGGTCCTAAGGGAATTATGTTCATCTCATAATCAGCTGGGGTCATTTCCTCAATGGGATTGATGACCTTCATCTTGAATACCTCAATGTATTAGTTTCCCAAGGTGCCACTATATAATTGAGAAGCCACACTGAGCCAATTTACCCTTCTTCTTCTTGACCATCAAAGCGATAGCTGAGAAATCAGGAATGGTTACTTGCTACACCATGTGAGTCTATATCATGATCATATCTATATCCAGGGGAAGATCTCATTAGTATGTGACTCAATAGTGGGCAACATCACAAATTTTTACTCCACCCGAGGAGGTGGGTCTTGAGCAGGTGGGATGGGTGTAGCAATATGAGATGAAGGACTTGGAGAGGCTCTTGTGGTACAAAGGTTTCAGCTAGTCAATATCTCTTTTCTCAAGGTCCACCACAAGTTCTTCTTCTGTTCTTAATTTCTTGTTCAACCTTCTACAGTGACGAGCCTTATGTTCTTCTTGTTTCCTTTTTGATATTTCTCCCAAATGAGTTGAACTAGGGAGCTTTATCCATGACCCTTGGAGGAGGATTGGTAGGATTTTTCCTCTGGAGAGATGGAAAATTATCTGACGAGATGAGATCATCCCTCTTCTTATTGAATCACTATTTTCTTCTTTTGATCACCACCTCCATTCATTATTTAATGTCCGTCAGATTCACACACACTGCAAGCTATCTAAGGGAGAGGAGAAACCTTTACCACGAGGTATTCAGGATCAAACATATCTGAGCCATCTTCTAGTACACCATCCTCATACCAATAAAATCTGAATTTCTTCATTTTATCCACTGTCATTCTCTTATGGTCATGTTTACGGACCTCATACTCATCAACAAAATTTTATAGAAGTCTTCAATTTGAGGCATGTGGTGCAAGTTAGGAATTGGAATGAGTCAAGATCTTATTTGATATCAAAGTCTCCCCTGGCGTGTATGAGTGCATATTGATGGGATCTAGGGCATATTCAACATTAGCGGCATCATGAGAAATCTTCCACGTGAAAATCCCTAGTGATATATGGAAATAAAATTTCTTCTTTTTCCTACCCTTCAAATAGTTTTTCACCCGCACAAACCGTCTACGCATCTCCATCAACACAATGATGTCACTTGGATAATGGGGTAACCTCGGCGGCATGAGATAAAAGCCTAAAACCTTGATGTATGAGAATATTAAGAATTGAATAAATCATGAACCATACTTCTTGACCAAGGAAGTGGCTTGAGAATACATTCTCAAATGTTGATTTCCCTCAAGCAACTTGATCACGAACATTGTGAATGTGTCATTCACCTTAGCATTGTGTTGATTGATCTCTTTCAGTAACCAACTATGGGTACTTCTCAAATGAAAGAGATTTTTGGGAGACATTCTAAATAGGTGTTAATCCCCTGAATGATCTTGTGTTCTCCAAGGCATAGAAAAGATACGAGGTCATGAAGAATTTCTTAGAAGTATGAACCTAGAGAAATTGGAAATACAAGATCTCACTGATGAGTTTTCCCCAATCGATCATTTTCTTACCTTCGAGGATCGTGAGAATGAAGAGTACCATATAATCATGAAATTTTCCATTCTCTCTTCTCCCATTACCCGACTTAGAAGAATGATAACATCATAGAAAGCATTGTGAAACTCACTACAGGAAAGAACCTTTGGTGTATGAGAAGGTTTTATTTTGTGCTTCAACCAAGAGCCGAGGGTAAGGCCTTGAAGGTAAGATTCAGTCTTGAACCATTCAGAATATGAAAATTATTTTGTGATCATGACCATATCTTTTTCAGTTGGGATTTGCATACCTTGTGATATGGCTCTTGGATTAAGCATGACCAAGATTGAATTGTCATCTACCCTAATTATCCTGGTGTCTAGTTCATAGTATTGGGCACATGCCAAAACTAACTCAATGTTATGTAAAGACATGGGATGGCCACCTTCCACGTATAATCCACTAGCAAAATATCTTCTCTTTAACTAGTTCTCTTGCTCTGCCAAACATTCTGTGTTTCGAGTTCCTCTGGTCCATGTGAGCAACATCGTTGTCACCAACACTCATGAAATCTAATGTAAGAGACAAAATGGTATTTAGGATGTTGAACATGAAATTAATGATGGATAAAATAAAAATATAGATTAATATGGAGGTGGTAGAAATTTTTACACTCGGAACCAAAAAATGCTATTTTTAGAAACTATGTCCCAGTAGAGTGCTATTTTGGGCAGGGTTGCTTTTTGCTTGGTTTTTGAAATGAGAGGTTATCTTCATGTTCAAAACATGTCCATAATTTATTTTTTCCAATTCAAAGCACTTTCTATTTTTTAAAAATTGATTTTTTGACCTATGTGCCCTAGTTTTCGCTTTTGTGATTTTTTCAGTGTTTTTCTCTTATGGAGGATTTTGTCGTTTTAGGAAAATTACTAAAAATAGTAAGTGAAAACCAGTGGAACTTACTATTTTGTAATTTTGTATTCTAGGCCTTAGTTTGATGAAAAATATCTATAATCTTTCTATTTTTAAGGCGATGTGCAAAATCTCGCTTTACCCGCTTCTGGATTGACAACAAATGACAAAAGAATGCTCTAGGGCACAAATTTTTGATAGCTGCCATTAAATATCAGGGATATTTCTAAAATTTCTATTTTTTTCAGATTCAAGGTGCCTTGTAGAGGAGGCTATGCCCAAATTTTCATTGGATTTCGTTCACAAGTTTACCACTTATGAGCAAATCTTAGTTTTTCTTCACTAGGGTTTCGATAAAGATACTGACATGGTTTCGTCTCAAAAAGCTCCATTTTTGTGTTGCAGAAGTGAGGAGGATGGAAAATTAATGATATATGTTATATAAAAGGAATGAAAACATTATAAATGGAGGAGAGGAAGAAATCCGATAGTGATAAATCTTCATGTGCGTGCGTGTGGGTAATAACAAAGACAATGAACACTAAAATGAAAAAAGTTGTAATTTTTCTCAAGTTAGGAAGGATCAGAATTTCTTGTCCCAACCATTCCAAATTTTTGGATGGTTTGTGAAAAAAAAATTTCCCCCTTCCTATTGGGCCATGTGTCACGTTATGATTTGTAGTTGGGAAGGAGAGGGGGTAGAAATAAGCCGCTTAAACACCTACCATGGTCATGTGGGTGACCAAAGGCCAAAAGGAGAGGGGGTGAATTTTTTTTTCCAACCTTCCCAAATGTTTGGGATGGTTGGTGCATAAATTTCACCCCTTCCCCATTGGTCCATGTGGAGTTATGTGGTTTAGACAGTAGGGGGGCTAGAAAATGGAGCATGGGGGCTTAAGTTTGCAAAAGGAGCTCTAAAATGGTCATATTGAGGTCTAAGGGATTAAATGGGAGGGGGAAATTTTTTTAAACAAAATGTACCAAATATTGAGGAATTCTAGTGCACAAAATTTCATCACCTTCTAATTGGCTCAAATTTCAAGGCAAAAATTGACTAACTCCTTAAGCCATACCTTGGGAGCAACTTGTCGAAGCCATAACTTGAGTTCTCGGAGGATTTTTTTATGACTCTTTATATTAATTTTCATGAACATTTCATTATGAACAAAATGGTTGGGGTCTCATCCCTTTATTTTTCCTGAAACCCCCTAAAAAATAGGCTTTTTCGTTTGTCTTCAAGGTTGATGGGTTGTGCATGCTTTGAAATCAGTTGTTGGTAGAATTTATTGATTCTTGTGAAAAATGTGAAACCACCATCCTCTAGGGATATGAATTATATTTCTGAAGATATTTTTTTGGCTTCTAACTCCTTATGGAGCTCTCGAAATTGCTTCTTGAAGCTCAGGAGTTGTTTTTGCACTATGCACTGCTTCACCCTCCAAGACCCACTTTTGTTGAAACTGCTCCAAAACTTCTGAAACTTCCCAGATTATTCCAAAACCAATTAAAAACATTACTATCTCTCTAATATACCTCCACAATGAGTCCAAGTCCTTTTTTCTCCAAGGGGTGTACTAGCCTCAAGAAGATCAGAGAAAATCCCTTTCTTAAGCTTCATAGAGAGTCTGTCTTGAAGAAACTTGTTTTGAAGTGCTTGAATAGATTGGATATCCTTAAATCACCTAGGGGCATGTTTAAAAAAATATTATACTGCTTAGAGTGGTAGAATAATACTTGACACGGGATTAGGGTGATCTGAGGAGGGGTCGAGATGACATTTAAGTAAACCATTTCGGGTAGGGTATGGTTGTGATGCTTTCAGGTGTGAATTTTTACGTAAAAAAAAATCATGACAGAAAATAGGTAAACATGTTGATTACTCCAAATTGATTACATTTTGTTGTGATGTTTATTACCATGTCTAAAATAAAAATAGGTCCAAATTTGATGCAAATTCCAAGAAGTGTTTTTGTTGGCTATGATAAAGGTAAAAGGGGTACAGGGATATGGGATGTTATTTCCCACAAGCTAATTATTAGGTGAAATGTGTAATTTATTGAAAAACCCATGAAAAAAATTAAAGAACAAAAACGCAACTGATTTACTTATTGAGGTGATAGAATCTAAAAAATATATTGTGGTAAATGATGAAAATCGAGAACTTGAATAGTAGATCATCATGTCTAAACAACAAGAATATAATCATGAACCAACACATGCTGATACATCCCATTGGGAGAGAAGATATACATGATAATCCATACCACCCCAAAGGTATAGTCCTAATGCATATTCAACTTTTCCATTAGTTATTAATGTAGGTTAGTGTAGACACCAAATCTATGCACTTAGGTACATTTCTAAGTCTTAAATCATACCAATGTATACATGATTCATAAGTAAGAAAAATTGTGGTATTTTGATTGCTTTATCTCCTACACTTTAATGGAATTACAAAATAGCACAACATAGAAATAACAAAAGCACAAAGCCAAAAAGTGGTCAAGAATTAGAGTTAGATCAAAATCACAAAGAAGACACTAGCACCTAGTGGCAAACAAGAATGGTGAGCACTTGTGTCCAACCTAGGAGCTTGTGTCCCAAGGAAAATACAGCAAGTTTCTCAGATAGAAAATTTTCTAGTTGTTTCAATACATTTCTATAGTATCAAACACTTCTCTCTAGCTACGAATTTAGTTAATCGATTCTGATTTGGTTAGAAATCAACACGTGCCAATTTGTAGTCGAACTTATCATTTGAGAAGCATCATGGAAGGAGAGAAAATAGACCTCTCCCCCAACACTCTTCTTTTAGCATGAGATCACCCAAAAAAATTGCTCTTGGTGTGAGATTTCCCAAAAAACTCACTCTTGACATGATATTTACCAAAAACCTCACCACAATCCAACAACATTTCCAAATAAAATAGGACAACTTTCTATCCTTTACTCTCTCGGACATCATATGCACTATTTCCTTTTCAACTACTTTTACATAATCATATGTACATTACTCTAATTACACACAATAAAAATGTAAATGTGGTGGCCAAGGGATTTAAAGTGGAACTTTCAAATGAACTCACTTATAAATTGTACATGAATTTGATATTGACTAGGATTTCCACCGTGGTATAGAATTTCGAGGTGCCTCCATGGTTTTCGATGCTCAAAAGGGGATACACAACACAAGTGTAGGATGAATTTTAACAAAGGGAAACAAGTTTCTGTCTTGAAGCATGGTGATATCATGGTGACAAGGTTGAATGGAATAAAATCCATTATTAACTCCAACATGGCACAAATTTCATGCACATACATACTCCATAACTACACTTATAAAGCATATTATTTGGAGGACATGAAAAATAAAAGTTAATATTTTGCACCGGATAAATACCAAATCATATAAAATAAAGAATGCAATTACATCATCTAAACATATTTTGTACTTCTTTATTTATATCGAATAACCATTGGATATAATAATTTTAAGTTATTATTTTGACATCTTAATTAGGAAAAAGCCGCGATCGAAGCATGGCATAGGAAACCATCTAAGCTTAATAGATGGTAGATTTTTTATATCTTTTTTCTAGTTAAAGGGTGTAAATACCCCAAGTGCTAATATTTTGTTCCACAACCTTTTTCTCTCCATAGAATAAAAGATAAGAAAACACAATTATGAGATCCTCCATTGTGGATTGAAAAAGGAATATTGTAAAAGTAGACACCATCACTTATATATACATAAAAGAGATCGAAGAGAAACAAAGTGTCCACAAACAATATTGCACGAAACCTATTAGTTTTTAATGTTAACAATTAATTACATTGATATCAATTTTTGCAAACTAGACCGATGCAAGAAAATCCTAACAACACAAAAATATCAAATGGATATGGGTTCTTTATTCAATTTCATAGGGCCATATGTTTATTGTCCAAGTGATTTTTGTTCTCCTAGGGCCCCATCAATTTTTCTTGAAGTCATGTATCTATACTAAAATATTCAAACTATATCCCTAAGACTCACATCAACTAGAGAAATTTTGTAAGAGTTTTCCATGTGCATTCATTACACCATCAAAATAACAAGCTTTGATACTAAATTTTAAATTTGGTAGAGCAATTACACAATTATAATATTAAAACTTCAACAATACTTTTCTATATATGACTAAATGAGAGAGTTATAAATATAGGAAGAGAAATTTCTATTATAAAAAAACCTCACCTTATAATTAATCCTAACTTATTCTCCCACAATCATATCATTTCTCTTATATCCCTAAGATATCTTTCGAGGTATATCTATGAAATTTATCCTATTACTCGATAAATATATGTTGACCAATTCACAATAATAAAATTGAATGTGAATACAAAGTATTTACGCCAAAGGCATTCCTCCTATGGGAAAGGCCTTTCGGTTAGTCATGCCTTGCTTATCTTAAATTTGATAGCCCTTTTATGTTTTTTCTACCGATTAAATTTAACAAGTGTTTCGACATTTTTACTATTTTAGGAGTTGTATGCTGAATGCGAGGTACATGATTGTTGAATTTTTTTCTAGTTTATGAGTTGCATGTTGATTGTAGTGTGCATATTTATTTATGCATTCATGTCCCTTTATGCATTTGTAGTCATTTTTATCATGTTGGGTGCGTTGGATGGCATGATAGCGATAAACAACATGCTACCAACTTTGTTTATAGTTTTGTCTTTTAGGTTTATGTAACCTTGTTTGGAATTTTAATTCTATTATAGATGACAGGGGGCTATAAGACATTTTAGGTGTTTTTGGAAAAAAGGTGGAAGATTTCCATATGAAGATATATTGAGATTCTCGATCACAAGTTTCACATTCAAGATTTCATTTTTTACATTAATGGCGTAGAATAAGTGATTTTTTTTTTTGTAGAAATTATGCACATAAAATAACAACTAATAGAAATAAAATAAAGAATTACAAATAAAATAGACTATTATGAAACTCGCATCAAGCACTTCTATGCATATATTTCTCCTTCCTTCTCAGAGCTTCAGCTCAATACAATCTTACTGAATGTTTTGATATAAAAACACTTACAACTTCCTCTAATAAATAGATGTCTTCATCTAACAATAAAACACTCAACACTCCTAAAAATAGAACTAAAAGCACATGCTTTTGTGCAATACAAAGCTTTTGATTTATTTTCTTTATAAGCTTTTCCTAAAGCTAGGAATCTAAAACTAAACTCAAAAGTAAAAGCATGTAAAAATCAAACTACTTTTTACTTTTCTTGGGGCAAAATTAATCTTTTCTAAACCCCCTTAATTTTAACCTTCAATTTTATTATTCTGGAGTTGAGTGTGCACTTCTAGATCTGACATATTCCAGATCACAAACTCCCAAAAAAGTTCTCAAATACTCAAAAAAATTATTTCCCAAAGCTTTTGTAAAGATATCTACAAACTGATCTTCGATCTGCAAAATTCAAGACAAATTTCCTTGTTGTTAACCAAATCCCTGATGAAGTGATACCTCGTGTCTATGTGTTTTCTCCTCTTGTGAAAAACATGATTTTTAGACAATGCTATTGCTGAATTGTTGTCACAAAAATCTTTTTAGCATCCTCTTGATTCTGCCTCAAATATTTCAACACTCTTCTCATCCAAACAACCTAACATGCTGCTCCTATTGCTGCTACATACTTTGCTTCTACTAAAGATAGTGTGACTATGGGTTACTTCTTTGATGCCCATGAAACTACGCCTGTTCCAAAGTGAAAATCATAGTTGGATGTGATATTTCTGTCATCAATACTTCTAGCACTATCACTATCATGTAACCTATGAGTTTGAACTCATTTGATGTTGAATACAAGATTCCATGATTCTTAGTTCCACATACATACCTCAAAATTCTTTTTCCATCTTGCCAATGTGAATCTTTTGGAGATTCCATGAACCTTGAGATGAGGATCACACCATACATAATATCTGGCCTTGTGGCCATCAAATACATGAGACTTCTAACTAGTCTTTTGAAAAATGTTGATCTACAAATGATCCATTGCCATCTTTGCTTAAATTCAAACCTACTACAACTAGTGTTGGTGTTGACTTGCAATTCAACATGTTAAATCTCTTCAAAACATCATTAGCATACTTTGCTTGTGAAATAAAAACTCCAGCTTCTAATTGTTGAACTTTTATGCCCAAAAATAGTGCATGAGGCCTAGATCTATCATCTCAAATTCTTTCTTCATAGCTGATTTGAATGAATCTGTAGATAGATTTCTAGTGATGATTAAATCATCCACATATAAACAAACAATCAAAATTTTACCTTGCTCATTGATCTTGATGTATAAGGTAGGCTCATTGCTGCTCCTACTAAAACCATTCTGTATCAAATAAGAATCAATTCTGCTGTACCAAGCTCTAGGTGCTTGCTTGAGACCATAGAGCACTTTTTTTCAACCTTATACCTTTATTTCATTACCTTCAATCTCATAACCTTTTGTCTAATTCACATAAACTTATTCTTCAAGAAAACATTCAAGAATGTTTATTTTACATCCATATGATAAATAGGCCATTTTTTTGAGCTGCAATTGCTAAAACAATTCTTAATGTGTCCAAACGTGCTACATGTGCAAATGTCTCATTGTAATCTACTCCATATTATTGTGAAAAACATCTAGCAACCAACCTTGCTTTATGTTTTTGTACTTTACCATCAACAATATATTTGTTCTTGTAGACCCACTTCACTCCTATCACATCCTTTCCTTCTGAAGATCTACCAATTCCCATGTCTGATTCTTCTCTATATGACATCTATCTCATCATCCATGGCTTGAACCCAAAATTCATTGTTTATAGCCTCTTCAAAGTATACTTGGATCTGCAGCTTGAGAAAATAATGCAAAAACTGAAAAAGCATTAGTTGTATCAACATTATAAATCTCACTAAGACTCCTTGTTTTCCACTGCAAAGGGCTATCTGATGATGGACTATTTTTTACTGAAGGAGTAGCTTCTAGTGTTCTTTGTGGTGTCTGCTAGATGGTTGAAGATGCCTGAAATCTTGGAGACCTCCTAGATGTAGATGGAGGTGTAGCTTGTGCTACAACTTGTGATGCATGTCCAAGATTCAAGAAGATATAATACCTTGTTGCTCTATGCTTTCATCTGCCATATCATCATGAGGAATAGTTGCTGCTACATTGAATTTTTCTCAATACTTCCATCCCATGCCTCATTTTCAACAAACTGTACATCTCTGCTGATTATGACCTTTCTAGTAACTAGATTGAACAACTTGTAAGCTTTTGTATTCTCTGAATATCCAAAAATATGCACTTTTTCCTTTTTGTCTAACTTCTTCCTTAGCTCATCAGGAACATGTGCATATGCCACACAACCAAAAATTCTAAAATGAGAAACATTGTGTTTCCTCTTAGTCCAAGCTTGTTGAGGAACCATTTTCGAACAATTTTTTGGACACATGTTTATGATTTAAACAATAGTTATTCTTCTTTCTTCCCAATACTCATTTGAAAGATGCTTTGCCTTCATCATACTTCTTGCCATCTCCATAATGGTTCTATTCTTTCTCTACCACACCATTTATGCTATGGTGTATACCTGAAGTAAATTGCTTGTGTACCATGATATTTGCAAAAATTTAGAAAAGCATTGGAAACATACTCACCTCCTCTGTCTATCCTCAAAACTTTGATGTAGTACCCACTTTGTTTTTCCACTAAAGCCTTGAACTACTGAAATATATCAAAAGCATATGATTTGTGTCTCAAAAATTACACCCATGTCTTCCTTGTATAGTCATCAATGAATGTCATAAAATATGAACAACCTCCAATAGAATTTGTTTGCATCGGTCCACATAAATATGAGTGAACAATTTCAAGTGGTGCACTTGTTCTTCTTGTTTTTCCAACTAGGAAAGATTCTTTGTGTTGCTTCCCTAAAATACAACCTTCACAAACTCTATTTGGTTTCTGAATCAAAGGAAAACCTTTCACCATATTTTTTTTATGTAATAAATTCAAACCACCAAAGTTTAAATGACCAAACCTGAGATGCCATAGCCACGATTCATCTTTTTCAACTAACTAGAAAATATGATTCAATATTTTTATCTTTGACTAATCTGTAGTATGAGCTCCAGATGTGGCTAGTATAATCTTCAAAGGAAACATTTTGTTTCTTTTCATCTTCACTTTAGTAATCACCTATGTACTTGGAGCTTTATCCACGATCATGCATTCATTTGTCTTCAATGTAAACTTTATATCCCTTTTGTACCAATTGACCAATGCTCATAAGATTGTGCTTCAAACCTGCAACATAATAAACATCTTGCATAATCTTTTGATCCCCTTTTTAGTTAGAATGTTGATTGTTCATTTTCCTTTTACATCACACTATATTATTATTCCCAAGGGTAATTTCTAACTTTACTGACTCATCCAAATTAGAAAATAAATTTAAGTTACCTGACATGTGATTACTGTAACTAGAATCCAAATACCACACATCACTAGGACTCTCTTGGGATAAATTACACTCAATAGGAGATGCTTCAACAATATTTGTGCATGCAATAAACATGGAGCTTGGAGTAGAGCTTCCAACCTGATTTTTATTCTTCTTGTTTTGATCATATTGATTTTTCTTGCATTCAAAAGCATAGTGCCCATATCTCTTGTAAAAGTGACACTTGAACATGTGATTTATCTTGTCTCTAACCTGAAAAATGATTATGATTGTGCTCTTGATTATGTCCTCTTCCACTTGAGTTTGATGGACCGCTGCTATATCCTCTAAATGAACTTCTTCCTCTGCCTCTAGGGCTGAAATTTCCTCTTCCTCTTCCACATAT
Source organism: Taxus wallichiana var. yunnanensis (assembly GCA_018340775.1). Lineage (NCBI taxonomy): Eukaryota > Viridiplantae > Streptophyta > Pinopsida > Cupressales > Taxaceae > Taxus > Taxus wallichiana. The sequence goes on from CM031237.1 coordinate 257,110,843, forward strand.
TTCCTAATACCTGTGATGAAAAATATTGATCTACAAATGCATGTGATCTATTCAACCTTTGTTCATGATTTATTAGTGATGCATGCAACTCATCAATTAAAAACTGACTTAGATCCTTAGTTTCTTCAATAAAAACTACTAAAGGATCAAATTTTGCAGGCAAACTTCTAAGAAACTTTTCAATAATTCTTCTGTCCTCAATATTTTCACCATGATATTTAATTTGATTGACCAAACTAACTACAAAAGTAAAGAACGATTCTACGGAATCTGAATCTTTCATTTCCATATTTTTAAAATCTCTACGAAAGTAACTATAGCTTGGCATTTTATACTTTCTCTTTACCTTGATATGTAACTTGGAGAGTTTCCCACACAATTTTGCTTAACTGATGTCGCCACTCTAGGTAGGATGCTTTCATGCATGGTTTGATGAATAAAGAAAAGAGAATTTTCTTCTTTCTTTCTTAATTCCTTCAAAGTGTCTTTCTTTGCCTATGAGAGTGCATTATATGTTGCTACATCTGCGGGATCTGTGTACCCATTCTCTATGATTTCCCACACATCCTGGGATCTAAATAGTGCCTTCATGGTTAATGACCAATACTCGTAATTCTTTCCTATAAATTTGGTGTCTGCAGACTGGATATAGAAGCCATAACCTATTCTCAATTAGAAACCTGCTGAAAAAATCCACACTCTGATACCAATTTGTAGAAATTAGGCACATAAAATAACAAATAACAGAAATAAAATAAAGAATTGCAAATAAAATAGATTATTGCAAACTCAGATCAGCACTTATGCATATATTTCTCCTTCCTTCTCAGAGCTTCGACTCAATACAATCTCTCTGAATGTGTTTGATATGAAAACACTTACAACTACCTCTAATAAATAGATGGCTTCATCTAACAATAAAACACTCAACACTCCTAAAAATAGAACTAAAAAGAACATGCTTTTGTGCAATACAAAGCTTTTGATTTATTTGCTTTATAATCTTTTCCTAAAGCTAGGAATCTAAAACTAAACTCAAAAGTAAAAGCATGTAAAAAGCAAACTGCTTTTTGCTTTTCTTGGGGAAAAATTAATCTTTTTCTAACATTGTTTTCCTAACATTCCGAGGGAATTACTTGATTCATTGGTCACAGTATGAAGCTCAAGTTTAGATCTATGATAGGCGGCGATACCAATGTAATATATCTTTCTAAAATGATATAAATTTGCAGTGCTAAAGGAGGCGATTATCACAAAACCGCATTCCCCAGTTCGAAATCGATTAATAGGATTGCCAAATGTTGGAAAATCCCTAGAAAGGAACAATGTAATTGGTGAGGGCCAAGATTTTTGGGATATGAGAAGGTGTTGTTTGAGTTGTGGAAGGTTTTGAAGAATGGGATTTGTATGCACGTGTATACTGCACTCTGTGAGAAGGCTGGCTTTCCATTTCCTATAGAGCTGAAGATGTTGATTTTGCAAGGGCTTCCTGCTGTGGATATTGCTAAGATGGATGGGTTGTGTGTGCACGGAGTTTTGGTATCGGCTTCAAATGATGAATTATGGAAGAAAAAGTATCTAGATAAATTTGGGTTCAGTAGGACACAAGGTGTGCAAATATGGAAGGATGTTTTTGCAAGGATTTGGATGGAGATGAAGAGGGCGGGTCCGAGGAGGAGGAGGAGGACTGGAGATGGGCCTATTTGGCATCCTCCTTGACCACTGCTAAGGATATTTCCTTTTCCTTATGGAGGTCCAGGGTATGGAATCCATGTGATTGGGGGAGATTATGATCGGTTTCCTGCAATTGGTGATGGAAATTTATTTTGGAGATGGTGGTGGCATGGGAGGAAGACTTGGGCTTAGTGGTGGAAGTTTTATAGGAGGGTCTTTATTCAAAATTTTGTTCAAAATAGGTTATGAGCTAAATGGATTTGATGTTCATATTTATGTGGATGATTATCCATATTTGCATCTTGGGATCATATAGACTTTGAATTATAATAAAGGTTAGGAAGTATACTAAACACTTTGAAATAGGTGATTGTAGTTTTAGTTGAATAACTACTGCTATTGTGAATTCGATGATATATATGTATCAAGCTCTTATGAAATCTTTTGTATATATTGTAAAAGGAAAGTGCCAGGATTTTTGTATTTTACTATCTTTGGATCAGAGTGTTGTATGTACAGAGCTCTGTTACGTTCTTTGTGGGTTAAAATTCACATATGACATGCATAATTGAAAATTATGGATTTGAACTCCAAATTCCAAATGCATGGTAAACTCTGGGTCATTTAACTTTTGTTTATGTGAATTTTGTGCTATAAAATCTGATTCTAACCCTGAAATATGCTACTAACAGGAAATAAACTATTATGGTATGCCCTTGGAAAAATCATTGTCTACACTATAAACTTATGTACCTACAATCCAAATTTTGTGATGTAAAATCTGAATCTAAACCCTAAAATATGATACTAACAGGAAATTAGCTATTATATCACCCTTTGTTTTAACGTAGACTTATCTGATTTGGTATAACAAGTGTTTCAGCCCTAGCAATCCATGTTTTTCTTAACTAGACTACACTAGATTAATTAGACAAAATTTATTTCTTGCATTAATCCACTTATAAGCATAACAAAATCACTTACATGGTTGGGGATTGAAGTGAAATTTGTAACCATTTTTAAAATTTGGTATGGACATGAATTTCTTGACAAAATACCCTGAAGAATACTACATTGAATGCCATCCAATTTTCTTATTCTTTCTATTCTAAACCTGTCAATTTGGTTGCTAATTTTGTCCTACTCTTCATATCCTCTCAGATCTTATTCAAGAAGTGTTAGAAGAGTACGAGAGAACAACATCCATTTTATACTTGAAATCACAAGTGTGTGATAAGAATCCCAACGACCATACAAATTTTATACATCAGTAAATTATAGTCAGATTGCATGTCCGAAATTCTAATAAGATATTGCTTTCTAATTTGTTGTCGATAATCTATACAATATTGAATATGAAGTTATGTCTAGCCATGTAAGTTATATCACCTTGCTCCATTTTGTTTGCAGAGCCTTTCGTAAATACCTTTGGATGATTTGAATGGTACATAGCTATAATTATGCACAATAGTATTACTAAACCCAAACAAATGCAAATAATTTCCGGTTTTGAGATGGATGTCATTCAATTTCCTCATAATTGAATTTCTGAAGGGAGTGATTAATCTTTATTTAGATATTGCTTTCTGATTTTGTTCGCAAAGCATTTTGTAAACGCCTTTAGATGATTTACACGATACAAAGATATAATTAAGCATAATAGTATTACTAAACCCAAACATATGCAAACAATTTCCAGTTTTGAGATGGATGTTGTTCAATTTCCTCATAATTAAATTTCTGAAGGGAGTGATTAATCTTTATTTAGATATTGCACTTTGTTGGATTATTTAAGTCTTTTCTTTAGTGGCTATTTTCAAGTAGTATTCATTTCTTCTATGACCTTTCACTCACCTACATTGGCTGATAATCCTAGTTGTAGTGTAGTAAGTCATTACATTATTCATCAAATTTAAACTCGGAATCTCCCAGTGCCTAGATTGAGAAAATGAGAATCTCTTCCTTATAGTTAAACAATCTTTGGATAAAATTATACAGTTTCAACTTTGATCAGGAGTCTGTGTAATTTACTTGTGAGTGCACTGTTAAAAGGATGGGATTAAATCGATAGTAGTAGCCCAAGAGGCCCTGCATGTGCATTAATTTTTATCCTCTCCACTTTGGTTTTGTGACTACTCTATGATGAACAAGTTATGGGAAAAAGGAAAACTCAAAAAAACAAACATTTGAATACAAATTGTAATATGGAGATAGTTACAAATACATTGCAAGGTATCAACGTGACTATTTATTATTGAGATGAACAAGGAAAACATAGAAAATACCAACATTTGAATTACTTGCATTCTGAACTTCATATCAGGTCACAAATGCATAATGCGGCGGCGTCCCTACTTCTCACAATTATCCAACACTTTGGACATGAGGAAATAAGAGTAAAATGTGACTTCCACTACGGTGGAGAGGGAAAACATTCTAAGCGGCCATCTTATTCCACATAAGGCATAAGGTAGTGCCAAAATAGTAGAGCCCTATTATTACAATTGTCAACTACCAAAAGTAATAACTATCCCTCTAAATCAAATAACATATACAACTCGGCGTTCACATTACATTGTACACATGTGATTGCTAGTATAATTCCTAGCAGCCATGGTTTTCTCAACACTCAATTCTTTATAATAGCATCAAAAACCATATTCATGTATATAGTAACCAAAATTTCATGTTTCCAAATAAAATCAAAGTGTTATTATGAATACACCAAACACATATATTCAAAGTATTGTTATGAACAAAATAACAAAATACATCAAAGTAATATTAACATAGCCTAGGTATCCAATTATTTGAAGGAAAAATAATTGATGATTTATAGGTAATGTGAATCCAACAACATACACCATTTTTGTCCAATATTATCTATTCATTGGTCAGTTAGATTCTGACTTAACACAAAGGATAAATGTATCCCTCGATAGATTCATTAAGCCTATAAATTTAAAATACATGTGGCACATGAAGTATATGAGATTGTATAAAATTGTGTACCTTTACAAAACCACATCAAATACAAGAAGATGATTTCTTATTTGAATGTCGATGTCGACACATGTCATTTTCTTCTATTGGACTAAGTAGTCATTATTAAGGCTTTCTCATGAACATTTTTTGAGAGCTAGTCATTTGGGATAAGAGGTCCCACAAAATGATCATGCATTCATCATTCTATACCTTCGATGCACCTTTTTCTATCTTTCCTAACTCATCCTCCTCCTCGACCCATATAAATTGAATGCCACATCTTTCCCTACACTTTTCTTACATTCAAGCAAGCATCAACGATTTTACTTTCCACGAGCTAAAATTGATCCCTCGAGTTCTATATACATTAGATTTGTAATTGGTTTTGGGATCAAAATGCATCACTCTTTATGTTGAGGGACCTCTCGAGCTTGACATCGATTGCATCATGGATCATGTATTGATTAGTATTGTTCATTCTTACTCACATCTAGTATCCCCTCGCACCACTAATAAGATCACTTGAGCTTACATCTTCAATTGAAACAACCACCATTTTTATTTGAATTTGATGGTTAAACATTACATTGGTTGAATCTCCAAATTATTAGATGATGTAGGCCACATATGTCCCACGCATACACATATGGGTTCACATCTCTTTCGAATTTCCTCAACCAACATGCAAGCATCCAATAGGTTCTATGTATTCAAATATGTTGTCGCATTAATATATTACAATCTTCATGCCAATCAACTGAATTATAACCTTCAAAACAATCAATAAAATTATAATCTTCAAACTAAAACATTCCCAACTTATAATTTTGTATGATTTAGAGGATCGAGGGGGACCAATATGCCCTCACAAAATTATCTTTCCTCTTTAATGAATCCCTCAAAATTTAATTACACTAACAATCCTTTATAAATGGGAGTCTCGTGAAGTTGTCCTTGAGATTCCTTGGGAAATGAAACATCGAGGTTTTGTGTAGGTGGTTGTAAAAATATGGCATCATCAAGAAATTTGATAGGACAAAACCCTAATATCTACCTTAATCACTAAAGCGAAACCCTAATTGAAAATGTTCTAGAAATTGGTAACACAAGGAACCCCGAATACAAAGTTTTCGTATCTAACATATCTAGAGTTCAAGATAAATATGTAATTAATTTAAATGTTGAATGAGATAATCAAATTGAATATATGATTTTTTTAACTAGGAAAAAGGCACCACTTATTGAGCCCTAACTTTAGGGGTGTATAGTGAAATATTTTTGTCACAATAAATGACAAAAATTGTATATCACATCGAGATATTTTATTTTTATTATAAAAATAATCATTTTACTTTTCTAAGCCACATCACGTGCCATGTGGTAGGAGTAAAAAAACTTTATTTTGAAAGACAACCCAAAAATTACACATGATAATCTAAATATATGCATGGTTCAATGTGGCATATGGATAATTAGAGTACATAAATACTACTAATAGAATTCAAACATCATTTATCTCATATTTATCACTCCTCCTACCTCCTCCATGAAATCCAATTGCACACCATTACTCTATTCAATCCACTTGTTAATAGGCCTCATCCTTCCCGAACCCTCCATATTTTGGAGCTTCTCAAATAATATGATGGATCTGATCCTCTGACAATGACACCATTATAAAGAGTAGACATTCTATGATAAAGGGTTTTAATGTTGTTTCTCATGTTATATTGCTCTTTGTTTTGAGTCACCAAGTGGGTCATTAGGTGAGTATAGATTTTAATGGATTTTTTATTTTTTGTCTACGATTTTCATGTAATGAGAACATTCATATGTAATATACCAAGATTAAAATTGTATTTTATACTTATATATATTGAGTGATTTTAGTGTATGTTGATATTCAATGTTCCACTCCCCACAAACTCAACTGGTATAATGTAATCAATGTCAAAATAGGGTCTTTTCATGCATACATGTTCAACTATCAGCATATAGTATGCATGATATCGGATATATGAAAAAACAATAAATTTATTGAATATCAATTACCATAGCAACTATTTTTTTTTAATATGTAAATAATATCTTAATATACATTGAGTATTAGTCAGATCAACAATAAAGAAGATTACAATATGCAAGAGTGTCATGTTTATTTTTAAATTAATATCTAAATATACATGGTTAACATTATATTTAATGGTTAAATATACACAAAAATGATTGAACATACATTGAATATGTGGTGTTGATTTATTAATTTTCTACCATGCATTCAAACTTTGAATATACATTGAAATTACTAAATATATGTTGATATGTTGATTGAATACAACCCACCTTAACAAAAACTTGTTTAGAAACTATGACATGCTCAACAACTATTAGATCTTCCCTATACATTTAAATGACTAAATATACATTAAATATATGTAGTATTTTTACAATTAAATATGGTGTAATAAATGGAAAAATAATGACCATTTTTCAATGTATATTTAGTAATTTCAATGTCTATTGAAAGTCCACAAATATTATCATACACATTTAAAAATCATTTATATAATCCCTATCACTCCACATTCCTATTTGATTTAATATAAATATAATTTCATTTAATTTCAAATTAACTACTATAAAAAATAATATTATGTTAATTGTGTATAGTATGCACAAGTAATAAGCATTCAACAATGTAAAACCCTAAGCAAATGAAGGAAGAAAGATGAATTAGCTAATTTTGTGCCACCTGGGAATGATCGGGACTTTCGAGTGCTAGATTTGACTAGAAACAAGTGTCACAAAGGCTTGATGAGGATTTGGGAACTCATAAATGTGTTGGAAAGAAGCATCCACAGGAGGACAAGAGCACCCAAACACTAATAAATGATCTGGATGCATGTGTCTCGCTCAGATGCTTAGGTTCTAAATTTTTCTAGGTCAGAAGGTCTTCACTCCAATATTGTCTCTATCCCTCTCGACTTCTTTTTTGGATTGGAAGTCATACATTTAACCTCGCAAAAACGATAACTAGCTGCACATTCCCACAAACCACATAAAATTTAATAAAAATATGTAAATTGGGGATTTGGATTGACCCCAGTGGTCACCTAAAAAGTGAACTTAAGACTGAGTGCTACACTACTTCTTGTACTCCATGTAGTTCTTCATGTGTGTGTGTGTGTGTATTTGTTTCGTTCCCTAGGTTACCCTTGTGTAAGTTACATGATGATATCGGGCAAGAGATAGACTTGCATCAAGTATAAAAAATGTGTGTAATGGAATAAAATAAACTCCCATCCTATGTAGTGTATGTAAACCAATGTAACATTTTCCCCCTTGTATCGATGTGCTAGATGTATGATTTGTAGTTCTCTTATGCCTTTATGTAAGCTTAGGTGGTGATAGATAATGCTTATAGTTCTTGGCCCCTTATTTAGAAGAAGTAACTAAGTATATATATGATTCCCTTGTTTGAATTTCATAATTGAAAACTGAAAGGCTGACCCAAAGTGTTAAAATGTGACCAAGAAGTGAAAAGGACCCAAAAGATTAAGAAGAAGAAAGAGAGGGATAAGAGCACCTAGGAGGGATAGGAGCACCTAGGTGCTTCTATCCTAATTAGGTGCTAGTGTTCGAGGCCATCAAAAGATAAATCAATTAAGTGGTGGCAGAAATATAGGATGTGTAAAGAAAGTAAAATATAAGAGATAAAGGAACCAAAAGACCAAAATAATTTGTCAACCACGAGTTTTCTTATTTAGAAATCATGTATACATTAGTATATTTTAGGACATATAAATCTACCCAAGTGCATAAATTTTGTGTCTACATTTTCCCCAATTTATGTTGTTGAGTGAATACTTGATAACATAAAGTAGATAGAAGATGTGTACCTTGCGATCCTAAGAGGAGTGTAACCGATAGCATGCCGAATGAACAAGTAGCCATATGAAGTGTGAAGTGATCGTAATGTGAAGTGTGAAAGCTAGGAAAGTGAGGTAGACCCTATGGGTGAATAGTATGCATAGTAACATGTTGTTTGAGCTTGTGTTTGTTGGTGTGAGTTGCTTATTGCTTATGAGGAAGGACTTACAAAAGAAGAGAAAAAGAGTATTCAAAGTCCCGTATGTGAAATATCATAGTAACGTATGTATAAGTATGTAAGAGTTGTAGAAAGTAATAGCTAAGGAAAGAGTGCACATGATGTATGAGAGATTATGGGATAGAAAATTTTTCCTATTTTCTTTGGAGATACTATGGATTTGAGCGTCTTACTTGCCAGGGTGAGGTTTTTGGGCAATATCATGCCAAGAGTGATTTTTTTGGGCGATCTCACACCAAGGACACAATCTTTGGGTGATCTCATGCCAAGAGAAGAGTGTTGGGGATAGAGGTATATTTTTCTCTCCTTATGATGCTTCTCAAATGATAAGCTCCACCGTATATTAGCACTCTCCCGATTTGTAACAAAACTTATAACTGAGTTATAACCGAATTGTAATCGATTAAATGAATTTTGTAATAGGATGTAAGTTTCCAATACTATAGATCAATATTGTATCCTGTTGAAACTATGATAAATTGAGAAAACTATACATTTTTCCCATAGGACACAAGCGCTAAAGTGGGATACAAACACCAATCATTCCTATCTGATACTAGACGTTAGTGCCTGGCCTCTGTGTTTTTTATCCAAGTCTAATTCTTGACCACTGTTGTGTCTTTTCTAATTTTTTATTGTTATGTTCTATTCTATATTTTTGTGTTGTTGGAAGGTTGATTGTTTGTTCACCCAATATGTGTCCCCCATCATTTGGGGTGCATGTGACGAAGGTTGGAGGATGCATCCAAAACAAGAGGACATGAAGTGATATGCATTTAGATACCTACGGGGTAGGGGATGTGCATGGTATAAACCAAGGCACATGTAAAAATTGTAGGCTAGAAACAAGTGTTAGTGTAAAACAACTAGCATGCAATAGAAGACAATGTAGTAAGCAACTATGAAGACAAGAGCTACATAAAAATAGGGATGCATACGTGGGACACCGCTCATTATGTCACAAGATAATTAGGGTCACGAAAAGTGTTATCACTATGAAGATCACCCCGAATGAAGAAGTGCCGAAATCCTTCTCTTAGGTTGATACAATGATAGGAACTTCTCAAAGCATGGGTGATCCAAGTTGAGAAGAACCTCGGAAGAGGGATAGATCCCTAGATTAATCACCTAAACTAGTTTTCTTGTTGAGGATGAGTGAGAGAAACAACAAAAACTTAATAGAAATCATGTAAAGTAGGTGATACACTAATTATGTTGAGACCTATGACCGTAAAAAAACACTAATTGACTCTTCAAGACCTGAAAACAATCACTTCATCTACTATTTGATTGACTTCTACACTCACAAAAGGCATTAACAAGTTGTTGAAAAGGTTGGGAGGGAAAATTTGAGGTCTATTCCACTTTTAAACTAGTCAATAAACTAACATGCACTTGAAATTTTCTGAAAAATCTTCAAAACCACTTAATGGAGGTGTTTAAGACTCATGAACATGCAAAGGAAACAAAAAATTCACTAACACATACCAATGAACTTGTTGTAACACACTTCAAATCAGCTGCAAATGGAGGAAATCAATATTTTATTGCATCAAATAGGTGTTGGAGTACAAAATATGACATATCCTAGACATGTCAAAATCATAAGCCCCCACTAGAGCTTCAAAATTTTGGGTACATCCAAAAAAAAGGAGTTGACTCAACTCACTCTCACAAGTACAACACTTCAACTTGAGTTCAAGACTCTAGTTGGGCTAGTTGGAGACAAATCCAATGCTAGCTATATTTTCCTTACATGCATAATTTGACCCCATTTTCAAAAAAATAACAAAATTAATAATAACCTTAAAATTATTATCATGAACAAGTTCAAAAAGTGGTAATGATAAGTATGCATGGTCTCATCTCCTCTGTTGACTTTAGTCAACTCCTTTCAAAAACTAAGGTAATAATGAAAATCATAGAAAATATTAAGATAATTATTTTTGTCTTACCTTGTAATATTTGGTGCATACATAACATAAATCATTTGTTTAATTATTTTGGCTAAGCATGCATAACTCCCATATGTTCTTTTTGACTTTGGCTAGCATGATTGAGTCCTAGAAGGAAAAATGAAAGGTTCCAAAGATGGACTCGGTTGAATGCCTCCCACTTATATTTGGAAGGAAATGTAAGGTTTTATAGAAATTAGATTCATATTTATTTCCAATGGTATATGGTTTGTTTCATGATGAGGATATTTGATAGGTCATCCAACTCAGTTTGTGAAGAAGAAGGTTTCTTGTTTTCAGGATAGGATTGCTCAACCTAGAAGATTGAGGTAGATGATGCATGTTTTGGATTGGATGATGCTTGATATCAGTTTGATATTGAAGAGGGATGAATTATTTTATTATTTAAGGCCTTTTTAGTTCTTGAAAGTTACATCAAGGGTGTAAACCACTTGTGTTACTAATACTACTTTCTCAAGACTCAATTTTGTGAAGAGGAAAGTTTCAAGATATATGGATGTTTCAAGATATATAGAAATCATGGATATGATGTAAAGGTCGGGGGATACCAATTATTGGTTAATGTACGTACCCAAAATTGTAGGGTATTGCACCATCTGAACAACATTACACGTGCCCAAATGATGATACAGTCTCCTCGGAAGGTGTTCGAGATCCTAAAAAGCTCTCCAAGCATGCGTTGACATCCCGCATGTCCCTCTTAGCCCCTGCATGCTTTGTTTTTCTCTTCTCCCCTCTTTTTCTTTGTGTTTTGCTCTTGATTGCTATGAAACCGCTGCCCTTCTCGGGCGGCGGTCCTTCACGTGTTTTCTAGAATGCTCTTTTAACACGACTCACGTAAAAATTCAATGTTTACCAACTTTTTTCACCGCCTTTGCTTGTATTTATGATTCTGGTTCCCTGGAATAGTGTTTTTGCATTGTTTATGGTTTAAGAGATCAATTTGGTTTTCACCTTTGGGTAAATGGGAATTCTATAAATAGCTGGCTTATGCTCAAGCAAATGGCCCCTCAAATTTGCCTCTCATTTTCTCATTCCATAGCTTAGTCTTTCTGTTTTGCTTAGGAATTCATAGTTTCATTTGTTGCATGCCTAGTTAGTGTTGTTTTGTTGTTAGGAAGCCACATAATCATCTTGTGCTAGTGTTGTTATTGTTCCATGCAATCCATTGGAGTAGGACAGTTTAATTTTTAGTAGGAAACCATTAAAAGTTGCAGGTTTTGTTCATCAAAAAGAATAATTTCATGTTCTAGATTTTTTTTGTTGCATGACTTGCAATAAATCCCACTAGGAATTGCATAAACCAAGCTCTGTTCTCTTGCGTTATCCCTCTCCTACTCGCATTGTATTCACCTCTACATCCTAAACTCGCTATCATTTCGATACCAACTTCTATCGATGCTAACATCACATGCTTTTCTCGGATTCACGTGAGCATAAAGGAATGAGGAGACCACACTGAGGGACACAACCACACACAACCAAATTCGCCACTGTCTCGCAAAGTCCAGGTTCAAGCTTTCAAGGTTCTAGTTAAAGCATATCAAATAGAGTAGTTAATCATTTCATTTCAGTTGATTTCACTTTCGATATTTCCAGGGAAGCTATGGGGATTGATAGTTTCTAAGAAACTATGATTCACTCCTCACTTCTGAGGTAGGATCGAGGGTCTTTCAAATAGATTAGATCAGTTATCTGGTTATTTAGAATAGATTCACAACTACACAGGCAAGTAGCTATACTCGGCTGCTTTGTTTGTTTTAAATTCATTATTAGCTCAACTGTCAATTTCTAGATATATTAAATAATTGCTCTTTCAACTCTTTAAAGTAGTTTATTAATAAAATCAAATTTAGGAATATACATAGATATATCTTATGTAGTTAATTTATTCTGTCATTAGTTAGATTTATATCATTTCCTTTTGCATGACAATCACGGGACCTAGAGAGCCCAGAGAATATGTATTCGAACCGATCGTGCCTCAACCCAATCTTGTTACAGCAATAATTGACATAGATCAGAATCTTAGAATCCAAGTCTTCCAAACAATAGTAAACTTACAATAGATCAGCTCATAGTTAAGAGGGTTAAACATAGAAGATGACCAAGCACACACATTTTGGTCAAACCAGCCAAACTACAGATTACCCTAGAAAAATATCCACATGACTATAGAAGGGCTTGAAAGAGAGCAAACGTTCGGTTGTGACCCTTTGGTCCCACAGCCAGATGCAAGAGACGTTCTCACTGACATAGACACTAGCTTAAGAATTCAGGTTGCCAGAACACCTGTAAGGTACTCTAAGAAGATTGCACAACTTGTAGTTCTAAATATAGAGGCCGAAAAGGCATACGACTACTGGATACTAGGGATTAGAAATTGATTCCTCGTATGACCATAGGAGGTCCACAACAACCACGAATCTATGGTTGTGATCCACAAATCCCACAACCCAACGAGTCCACAGATAGGCCGACGTTGATGTTGGCTTACACACATTAGTATTTAGATCCACTCCACTTCCACCAACCATTATCGCACAGTTATCCTTCTTAGATATAGCAGCTAACCAAGCTAAGGATTTCTAGACTAGACTAGAGAATCGCCCATAGAATCCACTGTATATCCATCATCCATCTTATGACCTTGGTCTGAGACATACACGAAACAATCCCAGGTCATTTTCCATGTATCCCACAACCCATAGACTGGATTACGCCAGAGCTCAATATTGATTGGAGCCTTCGAGTAGTCATCCTCGCCGACCGATCTATCACACTAGTTCAAGTTAGAAGGGCCTTCTTTGCCTTAGATTCACATTCCACTAGTGTGCATCGATGATATAAGGTTGCCTAACTAGTTTTTCTTTACCCAACATATATTCCATCCCCATCAAGGCTATCTTGGCACGACCTTGGGAGGTCAGGTGTGAGGAAGAGTTACTTGTAGATTCCCATGCTCGCTTGTCACTTTTCCATCGTACAAAATTGGTGAACCCAATGTGAAATTCCTACTTTCCGGTTCGGAGTCATTTTCTACTTGTTCGTCACCTTAGTATACTTTTCATCTTTTCCACCTCATTAGCCTTCATACCAGCTTCATTTTCACTTCTTCCATCCACCTTCACTCTTTCCCATTATTCTGTGGGTATTCATATACCCCCGAATATGTCGGGATTCGATGCATATGGCAAACCTCTCCTAGGTCTTGAGGCATACTACGCTCAACTAAATAGACAATCATCACCCTCACTCTCAGTATGGGGTGACAACTATTCAACTAACCAATTATCAACACAAACTCGAATTCAAGGGCTAGATATAGTTCTTCTTTCCAAATAGAGGAGTTGGATCAGCTTGCTCAAATGCCACAACCAGAGCCTTCAGGTTCAAACAACATGACGCTTACTGGAGAATCTGGTTCATCTCCTCATGTGTTGCTTAGACCACAAATTAGTAGACAATCAGATCCATATCTGTTTTTAGATGATGAACATTCAGTACGTTATGCCAGAATGAACAATGCTCTTGGAGTATGTACCCACCTATAGGAAGTTTACAAACACAACCCGAGGTCTCTTTTCAAGAAAACACCTCCATGCCACTACCTATAGGAAATGCCCTCGGGGAAACTTGGCAGGGCAACGATCAGTTCATAGCGGGGTATCACATGCCTATACAACCTCAGAATATACAACAAACACCACTAAGGAAAAATACTATGGCTTCACCAAATGAAGTCATTTCAACTTTAGTAGAAAGAGTTAGAGGGTTAGAACTTGCTCAAGCAAGTCAAAATTCTCAATTCATGCAGTAGAAATTCCAATCTTTCACATCATCATAGCCAAGTAGACCTCCTTACGAATAATAGGCATGTTAGGCATGCCCCCTCGCATTCATAACAAATTCGATTAGAACCACGTTCTCAAACGCTGCTCCAGTGGAGAATATGATACCTCCCGGTTTAGTACAACACAATCCACTCTTGGGCAATACTCCTTCATACTTAAACATGTACTCCAAGTCACCACAAAGAGATATTTTCTGCTCTCCCAAAGATGTTCGCCCAACCACGTGGTTTCCTTATGCACCTGCAAATGCATACTCTACGCCATATCAACAACCCATTCCACCTCCACCCCCTCAGCAGGCACCATCAATGGTCGAAACCTACGTGATAGGGACTTATTCAAAATATTTGAAAGAGCCCTTAGATTTCACCATACGAAGCATCATGCTTCCAAGACCTCTTCCCGATTTGCCCAAATACAAAGGGGAGGGAGACCGAACGCACATATCAAGGCCTATGCCACAGCCATTCGAGAACTTCTCCCTTGGGATGGGGTTGTTGCCAAAATATTTCCCAAAAATTTAAAAGGCATCACCCTCGATTGGTATTATAGAATACTTGAAGCTTCAATACATTCATTTAAATAACTCATTTCAGAGTTCATCAAGGCATTTGACATGAACAAACTGTTGAGAACATGAATCAGGGAATTCTTGCACATTAAGCAAGAACACAATGAATCTGTCGCTCATTTCATCCAAAGATGGCGTACAGTCCTTTATTCTTCGACAAGTGCTCCAAACATGGACCAAATGGAACTATGTGATTTATTCCTTCATTCTCTCAACAGAGAGGTAAAGGAAGAAGTCCAAAAGTTCCCACTAAGGACTTACGATGAAGTACTTGAGAGCGCTCTTCGAATAGATCAAGCTGCAATAGATAGCGGTCGCAAAATGTATGGAACAAATGGGAGATTAATCATCTCCAATCAAAACACTACGACCTATCCTAATACAATAAATGTCAATCAAGGACCTAAAATCCTTAACAAAAATCACAGAGTGACAACAGATGGAGTAACTGACCAAGCTAAAAAGGCAAATGTTGTAAATACTCCACCACTGATTAACAATCAATGAAACAACAATTTTACCCCAATAATCAATACAGTGGATTTTAATCATCCACAACAACAACAATGGTGGATCCGCATACGTGGTCCAAGCCAAAATTCAACTAGATATCAACACCCGAACCAAAACCAAAAGCAACAAGTGTAAAAATTTAATCCTAATAGTCAACGGTTTAATCAGAGTTTTGGACCACAATATACGCCAAACCAACAACCTAGGAATTACAATCCTAACTCATATTGTGGTTTCCACAAGATTCAAGGCCATGACACTAGAACGTGTCGTGATTATAATAAATTCATGCAACGTTTTCCAAAAGCACAAAGACAACTTTTCATAGATATGCTCTTGCGATCCTGCGTCACCGTAACCAAATACTTTTACAGGGGTAGTTTCCCCTCAAAATGCACCCCTCAAGATCTTCAACGATCTGCTCCCAAATCACAATAACAACAAATTAAATCCAAATGGGACGAACAAGGGTGTAATGGTAGGAAACAATGATCATGAAGCCTCGACTTCACTAAATCCACCAGTTGCACCACAATTAGGAAGTCAGCCACGACCTAAGATAGTCACTTAGTGGAGTTAGACACCGAACTACACATGGAAGCCATAACAAGGACACGAGAGTATTCCTCTCAGCCAAGTCCAAGTTACCCGCTAGAGACAGATAACATCCAACAAATATTAGTAAAACCCGTAGGTGCCTATGATTTAATTAATGACCTAACAAAAACCTTCTCACACATTTCTTTTTTGGACTTACTAAAGAACTCTCTTGCCTACTGGGATACTCTTTTAGAAGCATTAGGTTTAGGTCATTTAATTAACATCACTCCACCTCCCGAAACACAGGTAAACCATATAGACTTTGATATCCACCCTCCGGGGCAGCCGGATAGGGATACCGAGTTTATATTCGAAATAAAAAAATGCCAACAGACGCTGAGATTGCACACAGAGGTGATCCGGCCTTACATTTGCAAGTATGTGTTTATAAAAATTATGTGAAATGCACAATGGTCGACAATGGGGCAGCATTAACATAGTCCCCTTTTCCTTCCTTTAAAAGCTAGGGTATGGAGAAACAAATTGTTTCATGACTCGTAATACACTAAGAGGCTATGATAGCCTTAAATCCACGTCGATCGGGACTATAATACTACCAACATCACCCTAGGACCCAAAACAATCCCGACCGAGTTTTATATTATAGATCAGGAAACCAACTATAATATGATCCTCGGCGACCAGTGGATACACCGTATGAAGGCAATCCCTTCTACATTATTTCAAGAAGTAAGATTCTTGCACTTAGGAAAGGTATTCATAGCAAAAGGTGATCCGAAACCATTCAATATACACCTAGCAGACCTAAAGAAAAGACCAGGTGTTCACTCTGAGTTTGAACTCCCAACAAACCAACTTAATAAACCAACCGACTCAAAACCGGAAGAAAATTTGGTACCTACAATGGAAATAGAAGTTACGAACCCAATCAAGAATATCCCAGCCCTCAAGGATGAAGCTAATGTTGTAAACAGATCATTACGAACTACGTAAAGATTGTCAAGTTGCATAGAACAGATCTACCAATCTTCTTACCATTTGATTCTGTAGGCATGGGATATACCCTAGGTGTCGGTTCTCTTCCAGCAGAGGATCTCTACATGGTGGAAGTAACCGAAGTAGAAGAAGTTAACACAGCAAATGTCCCAACGTCCATCTCCACAAGCTAAATATTGGACTCTCCATTTCGATGGAGCTAGATGTCGTTATGGGGCCAGAGCAGGTGTAATCTTTACTTCTCCCAAGGGAAAGATCTTACCATTCGCCTTTAAACTAAATTTTGAATGTACAAACAATGGTGCTGAGTACGAAGCCCTCCTCCTTGGCCT
The DNA here is from genome assembly GCA_018340775.1 of Taxus wallichiana var. yunnanensis. Lineage (NCBI taxonomy): Eukaryota > Viridiplantae > Streptophyta > Pinopsida > Cupressales > Taxaceae > Taxus > Taxus wallichiana. Next base: position 257,128,413 of record CM031237.1, read on the forward strand.
CATCTTAGCTAAGAGGATCAGTGTTAATAACATCAGAGTGTTAGGAGACTCACAACTAGTAGCAAACCAAGTCTCTGAGGTGTATGAGACCAAAGCTGAACATTTACAACTTTACAAAACAGCAGTATTAGACTTAAGTAAAGGATTTGACTTCATATCCATTGAGGCAATCCCGTGAGAACAAAATATTCTCACAGATTCAATAGCAACCTCAGCTTCACGCTTCACTCCAAACAGTGAGTTAGAGGACACCCGTTTCATGGTATCCCTTCACACTGAACCATTTGTGAAGAAAATGTCAAACCCTCTTTTAACGAACACAGATGAGAAAAAATCTACTATCTTAGATCACGTTGATAGTGATATAGCCACTGTTGATTACTTAAATGCCTATGCAGTGTTACATCTCACCCATCACGTGGTAGATTTGTCTTTAATCCCACATTTGTCCTCTTACTTCGGAAATCCCATGATAGAGCTTCCCCACAAAAGGAACTTGACATATACCCTAGTAGAGAATGGAGAAGATCTGGACCTACCTCTAGCCCTACCCGAGTTTGAAGAAGGTAACACTTCTTTAAACGAAGAAATGATTGATATTAACATTGGAATGGAGGATGAATCAAGATCTTGAAACTAGGATCTTCATTAACTCCAGAAGAAATAGAAATACACACACGAATCCTCAAAGAACACCAAGGCTTTTGCATTTAATTATAAATAAATGATAGGAGTTGTACCACACATCGCAAAGACATAACCTCGTCACCAAACCAGATGTAAAGCCGCTTAAACAAAAATCGAGACCAATGAAACCCAAGGTAGCTCTCATGGTGAAGGAAGAATTGATGAAACTCCTCCAAGTAGGATTCATCGAGCCAGTTGATTACTCTCAGTGGGTGTCTAATATCTTTCCCATTCTCAAAAAGAATGGGAAGATACGCATCTGCATAGATTTCTGTGACATTAACAAAGCATGCCCCAAGGACGACTTCCCATTACCATCCATATATGTCATTGTTGACGCAACAACCGGATTTGAGCTTTTGTCTCTCATGGATGGATTCTCAGGATATAATCAAACCAGAATATCTAAACGAGACCAAGCCAAAACCACATTTATAACTCCTTGGGAACCTATTGCTACGTTGTTATGTCATTTGGTCTCAAGAATGTTGGTGCTACATACCAGTGGGAAATGACATATATATTTCACAACCTTATTCACAAAATTGTGGAATCCTATGTAGATGACTTGTTGACCAAAACCAAGAAGCGTTGTGATCACCCAGAAGTGCTCCACATCATTCTTTCATGTTTAATAGAATACGGAGTCACACTAAACCCGAAAAATGTGTCTTTGGTGTGACAGAGGAAAACTCCCCGGGTTACATCATATCATCATGAGGAATCGATGTAGACCCACCAAAATTCAGTGTCGTTTCTTGAAATGATCCCACCTTTGAATGAATCTCGAATCAGGTCATTTCTTGGATTTAAGCTTTTCCATTCATCCAATCAATAATCTACTCAAGAAAGATTATAGTATCAATTGGATGAAGACCGCAATGAGGCTTTCGAAGCGATTAAGCATTTCTTATTGTCACCACCTATGCTAATACCTCCTAAGCCAGCACCGCCCTTTAATCTTATATTCATGAGCTACCAATGTCTCGCTAGCTTGTAGATGCTTTGGCTCAAGAAGATAATAACAAGAGAGAATGCACGATCTATTTCATTAGCCAAATATTACTTGACTATGAAACACATTATACGCAAGCAAAGAAGAATGTCTTGCCATAATCTTCACAACCAAACGCTTAAGGCATTACATGCTAAATCAAGAAACAAGGGTCATTGTAAAAATGGACCGATTCAAAACTTTCCTCACACTAGGGTCCTTGTCTAAGAAGGTTGGTCATTTTATTACCTTATGGGTGAATTTGAATTAATTTTTGTAAACCGTAAGTCTATTAAGGGCCAAATCATTGTAGATTGGTTAGTGACAACCCATTAGATAGAGGCAATCTAGTAGATCTGGACTTTCCTAATGAATGCATATACTACATCGAAAACCAAACCTCCTATCTCTCGAATGTCCTTGGTATACCGATATTATTAATTATATCAAGGACCATACGTATCCAAAAGGTGCTACACTACAACAAAGAAGGTGATTACGCATTATCATAGCTAAATACGTCATTATAGAACAAGTTCTCTATCATAAGGCATTTGATGGAATGCTTCTAAGATGTGTCGACACGTAAGAATCCAAGAAGATCCTCTACGAATCCCACAAAGTGGAATATGTGGAGGCCACTTTGGTGGTCATGCCACTGCCCACAAAATACATCGGATGGGCTATTTCTGGCCCACTCTAGAGCACAACATAGTAGAGTTTGTATGCAAGTGTCATAAATGCCAAGAATTTTCCCATGAGATTCACATACCGGCACAATCTCTACAACCAATCGCAACTCCATGGCCCTTTTCTACATGGGGCTTAGATTTGATAGGGAAATTCTCTCCCTCATCTATGGATGGTCATAACTTCATAATCATGGCTACCGAATATTTTACCAAGTGGGTAGAGGCTATGCCTCTCACCACTGTACTAGGTTCCGTGATCACCAAGTTCATTTTGAACCGCATCATTTGTAGGTATGGTGTCCCGAGAACATTATCTCGAGATAATGGTACTTCCTTTAAGAATGATGAGGTTCGTGAACTATGCGAAATTTAAAATAAGTCATCATACGGCCTCCCGTATTACCCTCGTGCCAACGGGCAGGCGGATGAAGCGACAAACAAAACATTAAAAGCCATTCTTATTAAAACGATGAAAGAAAACAAATGAGATTGGCATTTGAAGTTATATCCGGCCTTGTGGCCCACCGAACCTCAATAAGAACACCAATAGCACAACACATTTCTCATTGGTATTCGTGAAAGCGTACAGCTTCTCCCACTTAAGGTTGAAATACCCAGTCTCCGTATCTCACTACAAGGGATTCTGGATGAAGAAGTGTATAGAGAAGCACATCTCTCCCAACTAGAAAGCCTAGATGAGGCCAAAGGGTTAGATGTTAAATAGTGACATAGAATCTATGCTGACCGGATGTGCCAAAGAGGTATAACAAGAAGGTCTATGAATGAGATATATATGAAGGAGACCTCGCTTCTAAGGCTAGACAAATGGATTGACAAAAAGACCGGTGAAGGAAGGAAATTCTGGCCCAAATGGTTGGGCCCATACCGAGTCACGAAAGACTATGAAAACGGTGCATATCTCTTATGTACATTGGAAGGTGAGGAATTTGGTGAAACTTTCAATTCCCTACACCTTAAATGATTCTATGCATAAGCGACCAACACTATTGGTATAATTATATCTACATTACATCTTCATGTAGTTAGGTTCATTTTGTCCACTTGTTTCATACAATTTTGTGATCAAGGAACTCATTCTCAAATCAATTCATTACAAACTTCTGATGGTATTGGCATAAACACTCTAATCATACTTCTTCATTTACATAGCATCGTCAATCATTTCAAAGTTGTTTCATCAAATAGAGCTAGATATGACAAAGTCTTAATGGTAACCATACCAAGGTCTGCATGCTTGTTCTCACTTTTGGTTTCTTCTTAGGATAGGTGTCTTGCCTATGGTCTGTTCTAGAAGCTTCATAGTGTCACATCTATCTCGTACGTATATCTCTTTGGAAATAAGAACATGCTTGACATTTTGCTCAAATAAACAAGTCAAAAATGGATCAAACAGAAAATTTTAATTTTACACATTTCCTTGCCCTACCAACCTTCGGTGATGAGCTTGCATCTCTTACTAGTGACATAGGGTTGGGAAAGGATGGGAATTCCCTTACTCGCCTATGCCTTATCCATGGTGATAAGCCCATGCTTCTTACTAGTAGCATGGGGCAAGGTGCAGGGAGTTCTCTTGACAACAAACGTTGAAGGTCATAATCAAATAGTTCAAATAAACCTTTAAAATCTTGAGTCAAAAACAAATGAATCAGATGTCCAAAATTCCAAGAGAGTTCAAAACCCTAAAACCCAGATTTTGTCAACCATGTGGCCATCTACGGATCTAAGTCTAGATAAACCGCAAAGCAAGTTGCATTCTAAACTATGGAGTCACTTGAGTAGAGTAGGTTTGTAGTGTCCTAATTTGGTTCCACTAAAGCTTTGTCTATCTCTCATCACCACCATTCGACAAATTTCATAGCTTGTGCCCTTTCTAGCTCTCAGTGATGAGCCCTCGCATCTTACTAGCTACGTGGAGTTAGGAGCGGGGCAAGTTCATCTGCTCATCATACCGGTTTATCATCTCATTTTGTCAAAACAAATATGAAGTACCGAAAAATTGCTAAAGTTAAAAATCACATTGTGTCTACACTATCATATATCAAAGATCGCAAAATACAAAAACAAAAAAGCATTTGTATCATTTGTCCTCCATTGCATACATTCTAAGAAGCATATAAAAACAACATTATAGTTTACATATGGAAACAAATCACAAAGTCATAGATGCTAAGATTCTGATCCAAAAATAATATATATGTATATATGATCAAGTTTCTGTACAATGCCATCATGCACTAGGCATGGTCAAAATGCTCAAAGAGCCCAAGAAATACAAATATAAAATATAGAAAATCTATGAGAGCCAAGTAGCCTCTCAACCCCTATAAGATACCTCGGAAGGTGCATGCCCACATCAAGGACTCCGGCTACGCCGGTGCTCTGAGTGCACGGAGGGCTCATGGTCCCAAGGAGTAGCTGCGGCCTCGCCATGAGAGTGACTCCTCATCGCGCCCGCTGTCCTATACACTACCAGCTCGGTGACGGAGGATAGTCACCATCCCGGCCACATGCCGACAGGGGAAAAATTTCGTGTCCCTACATTGGTCTAGCCGAAGGCACCCCCGCATCTACCAACAACTCCGCACGGGTCTTCTCCATAGGGATCATCAGGGTATCAGTGCATACCCAGTGAATCAGGTCTCACCACTCATCAGCAGTCTCTACAAGAAAAGGAGAAAAATGAATTAGAAATAATCAAGAGATAGAAATAAATGTAAACAAAAGGAGAGATAGCAACTAAGGAAATCCTAACTAGAAACAAACATTAAAGAGAAGGATGATAACTCACTCGGATCTCCAGGCCTCCAAGAGGGATCCCTAGGGTTAGCACCTACCACAGATGTCGCCGCTGACTGATGTACTCCTCCCATGGCTGGAGCGACATAACGTCCCGCTACGGACTCATCCTCTCCACCTAAGCCCTGAGAAAGTGGCTCCTCTAGAAACTAGAGTCACCCTCTCTTCGCTCTACTCCGCCTCTCTTGCCCGTAATATATCCTAAGTATCATGCCACTCAGGATCGCTGTCCTCCTCCTCACCCAACTCACTGACCTCAGCCTTGGTCTCCTCCTCCGTCTCCCCCGTGAACTCCTCGGACTCGAGTCTATCTCAATGGGGTCATCGCTGCTGTGGACGGGACCGGTGGCAATCTGAAGTAAGGGTGCCTGAGGAGCACCTCTCCCTCAAGCACGTACTACCCACCTAGCTACAATGGGGACACCAAGAGTAACAATGGTCCAACCCCAGCCTCTAGGACCTCCCCGGCCTCCCGAATCGATCTCAGTACACTAGCACCACCGGGAAGCATACCCACGTAGAGCAGGCCAAACCGCTAGGGCACTCGACCAAAAGAATGTATCTCCACCTTCCCCGTCCCCGTTCACAAGCTGCCCCCGTGGTGGAGCAAGAGATCAAAGTAAGGGCCTCTCACCCCATAACCCTACCATGGCCTCGATAGGGTGTGGCCTCCATATCATCGTGTCAAGGAGGTGATCGGCCGGTGGGGTGCTCTAAGCACCGAAATATCTCGTCCATCCTGGCTACTCTCATGGCTCCAGGATCTACCACCTCTACACCTCTCCCATACGGATGAAACGCTCGTAGACCCACTCATAACCGGGGTTGGATAACTCAATGATCGCTTCCCTATAAACGGACCAGCCCTAGACAAATCATGGTTGGTAGTCCCAAGTATGTCGGCTCCCAGGCATAATTCCGGCCATGTCCCTCAACCTATGTAATAATGGGGGACCAACAATACAAGAAGGTGTCTCCTCCCTTGTCTCCAATCAATCTCGAGGCAAGGATCCCCATAATGGTCTAGTGAATCAAGGGGATAGGCAAAGTGCTAGGAATAGATCGAGACCCTCACCCTTTCTTCGAACCGGTGAGATAACTACATCTCCCATATACGAAGCCCACTCTGCTATCTGAGCCAGTGACCCTGGTGTCTCAAGAGTGAGCCATCTCCTGATGATCGGGAACCCCAAGATGCGGTAAACATCCTCCAAAGTAATGGTCAACTCACCCTGGACTCCTGGGAATCAGAAAGTGTTCCGATCAACATCCTAATATGAGAATAAGTCATAAAGTATGTGACTAGAAGGGGAAACATGCGGAACCCGTGATATGCACAATATACCGGCCCTCTGAAGTGTGTCCTGCTCATCCTGAGAGAGTGCATCCAAAACTGCTAGAAGCCAATCACACACTCTCTCTCTCTCATCCATCGGATATACTCCTCCTTCGCCTGCATACACCCAAAAACACACAAAAAGGAGTAAGTTAGTAATCCGATGACATTATAAAAATTATGAAAGCGAGGTAAAAATGCTAAAAATACAAAAACAATTTCAAACAAGTGTTCTTTTGGCATTCTATGAAGAACCACCGCCACGAACAGGGTGGCGGTTCCCAATTGCCACCTTAAAGGTGTCGGTCTTGAATCGCCACCCGAGCAAGGCGGTGGTCATGTCCCAAATTTCCACGCGGGTCGTGTGCCCTAAAAATGCCTAAAAATGCAAAATAAAGACTATTTTAACTAAAACAAATCCTCCCACTAGCGCCCCCTAGATAAACTTATTACAACTGACATTTTCGAAAATAATCCCCTCGTGACAAAGATTTCACCATTTTACTATTTTAGGGATAAAAACGGTAGAATTAAGAAAAACTAACTTTGTGATCTTGCAGTGTCGGTGTTCCACTTGCGGAGGCATGATTACGATCTCATCCCAAACATTTTGACTATACTCTCGTGAGAAACCTCACCATGGGTCCCAGAGCTCAAAATCAACCAAATTGACACGCACAAATGAATAGGAAAATGGTCCCACTTTTACATATATAAAGATCCTCGACTTGTTTTGAATGCCCTTTTCACAGTTTGGAGAGAGCCGAAGGTAAGTTCTTAGACCCACACAGATGGTAAGTCCTCATTTCATATTATTTTAGTATTTATTATCCGATTTATTGTGTCTATCTCGGACTTGAGTCCTCTTTTCATTTTGCAGGTAGCAGGAATTATGGATAACGCATTTCGACACATACGTAAGTGTCGTATAACTTCTAACTTCCCATTTCGGGACCGTGGACTCACCATTTTACGCCTCTTCATGGCTAAAAACTTCTCTGAGGGGGCAATATGTACATAACCAAAATTATAGGGTATCTTGCATCTGTCGAACAACGTTACACGTGCCCCAATGATGATACAGGTCTCCTCGTAAGGTGTTCGGGATCCGAAAAGCTCTCCAAGTATGTGTTAACATCCCGCATGTCCCACTTGGCCCTTGCATGCTTTTTTTTCTCTTCTCCCCTCTTTTACTTTGCGTTTTGGTCTTCAGATTCACGAAACCGCCTCCTACTCAAGGCGGTGGTCTCATGACCGCCACCCGGGCGGCAGCTTGTGACCGCCGCCTGGCCAGATGGGCAGGGTCCCAGAATCATGCCGCTAATGGCGGTAATCCTTCACGCATTTTCTAGAATGCTCTTTTAACGTGACTCACGTAAAAATTCAACGTTTACTAGTTTTTTTCACAAAGATTTGCTTGTATTTATGATTCTCGGTTCCCAAATAGTGTTTTTGTATTGTTTATGGTTTAAGAGATCAATTTGGTTTTCACCTTTGGGTAAATGGGAATTCTATAAATAGCTGGCTTGTGCTCAAGAAAATGGCCCCTCAAATTTTCCTCTCATTTTCTCATTTCATAGCTTAGTCTTTTTGTTTTGCTTAGGAATTCATAGTTTCATTTGTTGCATGCCTAGTTAGTGTTGTTTTGCTGTTAGGAAGCCACATAATCATCTTGTGCTAGTGTTGTTATTGTTTCATGCAATCCATTGGAGTAGGACAGTTTAATTTTTAGTAGGAAGCCATTAAAAGTTGCAGGTTTTGTTCATCAAAAAGAATAGTTTCAGGTTCTGGATGTTTTGTGTTGCATGACTTGCAATAAATCCTGCTAGGAATTACATAAGCCAAGCTCTGTTCTCTTGCACTATCCCTCTCCTACTCGCATTGTATTTAGTCTGCATCCTAAGCTGCCATCATTTTGATACCAACTTCTATTGATGATAACATCACACACTTTTTGGATTCACGTGAGCATGAAGGAACAAGGAGACCACATTGAGGGACACACCACACACAACCAGACATTCGCCACTGTCTATAAATTCCAGTTCAAGCTTTCAAAGTTCTAGTTAAAGCATATCAAATAGAGTAGTCAATCATTTCATTTCAGTTGATTTCACTTTCGATATTGCCAGGGAAGCTATGGGGATTGATAGTTTCTGTGAAACTATGATTCACTCCTCACTTCTGAGGTGGGATCGAGGGTCTTTCAAGTAGATTAGATCAGTTATTCGGTTATTTAGAATAGATTCACAACTACACAGGCAAGTAGCTATACTCGGCTACTTTGTTTGTTTTGAATTCATTATTAGCTCAAATTATCAATTTCTAGATATATTAAATAATTGCTCTTTCAACTCTGTTTAAAGTAGTTTATCAATAAAATCAGATTTAGGAATATACATAGATATATCTTACGTAGTTAATTTATTCTATCATTAGTTAGATTTATATCATTTCCTTTTTGCATGACAATCATGGGACCTAGAGAGCCCAGAGAATATGTATTCGAGCCGATCATGCCTCAACCCAATCTTGTGACAACAATAACTCGACATAGATCGAATCTTAGAATCCAAGTCTTCCGAACAACAGCAAACTTACAACATTAGCTCACGCTTAAGAGGGTTAAACATAGAAGATGGCCAAGCACACACGTTTTGGTCAAACCAAATGGCAAACTACAGATTACCCTAGAAAAATATCTGCATGACTGTAGAAGGGCTTGAAAGAGAGAAAACATTTGGTTGTGACCCTTTGGTCCCATAGCCAGACGCAGGAGACATTCTCACTGACATAGACACCGGCTTAAGAATTCAGGTTGCCAAAACGCCTGTAAGGTACTCTGAGAAGATTGCACAACTTGTAGTTCTAAATATAGAGGTCGAAAAGGCATACGACTACTAGATACTAGGGATTAGAAATTGATTCCTCGTATGACCATAGGAGGTCCACAACAACCATGAATCTACAGGCCAGTGATCCACAAATCCCACAACCCAACGAGTCCATAGGACAGCCGACGTTGATTCCGGGTTTACGCACATCGCATTTACATCCACTCCACTTCCACCAGTCATTATCACATAGTTATCCTTCTTAGATATAAAGAACTAACCAAGCTAAGGATTTCGGACTAGACCGAGAACCACCCATAGAATCCACTTGTATATCCATCATCCATCTTATGACCGTTTGGAGACATACACGAAACAATCCCGTGTCATTTTCCACGTATCCCACAACCCATGGGCCAGATTACGCCGAGCTCGAAATTGATTGGAGCCTTTGAGTAGTCATCCTTTCCAACCAATCTATCATGCCAGCTTCAGGTTAGAAGGGCCTTCTTTTCCTTAGATTCGCAGATTGCACTAGTGTGCGCCGAAGATATAAGGTTACCTAACTAGTTTGTCTTTACCCAACGTATATTCCACCCCCATCGGTCGTCTCGGCACGACCTCGAGAGGTCGGGTGTGAGAAAAAAGTTACTTGTAGATTCCCATGCTCACTTGTCACTATTCTATCGTGCGCTTACATAACATATTTTATATGTTCTTGGGTGTTCTTGAGACCTAAAGGTGAAGACAAGTTCCCGAAGCAATTGTTTTGATAAGGATATGAGCCTTCTTGAGTAAGTTATGAATAATTTGATTGGTGTAAGATAATGTATGACCATGGATGATTTTTTTATGTCATATTTGACATGTGTTATGATTTTTGAATATTTAAAAATCATTGTGATGGTGTTTTTGTCTTTTTTCATCTAGGTGATGGGGTTTTCATTGTTTTTGAACTTGTCTAGTGGATTTGGGCATGGCTGACCTACATGGGTCCATTATGAATTATCTTATGAATGTATTTGGATGTTTTTAATATTTATTTGCATAACTAAAGGATTATGACTGACCTATCTTGTGTTTATGAGAGTATAAGGTTATAAAAGTGATGTTTGAGTTCATTTTTGAACTAGTGCTCTTAGAGGGAAAAGTGCGACCCAAGTAGAAGTGTAAAACAAGTATGAAGGCATATATTTAGAGTTTAGGAAGTGTGTAATAGTTTGAGTAATGTTAGAGAACATGTGAGAATTTTTTTGAAGCCAATACATGTCCATGAAAGAATAAGAATGCACGAGTCAAGGAATGAGGGTTTAAAAAGGTGTGTGTGCTTTGAATTAGTGATCTCCTTCACTTATGACATAATTTTTTAGATATCTTCATTTTGATATGGTTGAGTTTGTGATTGATCCTCTTAGGGGTTGTATCCTCATTGTGGAGTGTGTGCTTCACTAAATTAGGGGTTAGTGCTCTACTAAACTAAGGGTATTCCTTACGAATTTAGTGCTTCACTAAATCTTTTTTGTTATGTAATATAAGAATATTTTCAGTGGGTTTTATTCCCATTGAGGTTTTCTAACTTATATTTGGTGTCTTATGTACCCTCTCTTGTGTTGTGTTATTGTGAATAGTTAATGTACATCTGATATGCACATGTATGGTTATGAATGATGTATGGGCAACTCAAATGATGAATGTATGGTTTTTTAATTGAAGTCAAAATTATTATAGGAATGATTCCACCCTCTTAGTCCATTGTTCTTCCAACACTTGATTTCAAGACTCCAATTGGGCTAGTTGGAGACAAATCCAATGCTAGCTATATTTGTCATTACATGCATAATTCGACCCTCTTTGCAAAAAAATACAAAATCTAATAATAATCTCAAAATTATTATCATGCACAATGTCTAAAAAGGGAAAATGATAAGCTTTTATGGTCTCATCTCCTCTATTGACTTCAATCGACTCCTCCTTTGGAAAAAATAAGGTAATATTGGCAATCTTAAGCAAAGATTAAGGTAATTATTTTTCTCAAACCTTGCATATTTGGTGCGTACATGAGGGTAAAAATTTGTTTAATTATTTTTCTTAAGCATGCATAATTCCCTTGTGTTCTTTTTAATTTAGATAACACAATTTCTCACCTCGCATGTAAAAAGGTATAATCATTTAAAATATTACAAAATCCCAATCGTGGCACTTAGGTAAAATGATTGGAAGGAAAAAAACCCTAATCATGGTCAAACCGACCATGGTTTCATTATAGTTAGTTGACCATATGCTTGCCAATTAGGTTACAACCATATAGTCATTTCATTTAGCATTTACAATTCGGAAGCCTCGTGGAGGGGGAAATTCTTGCGGTTTTATGAGCCACCATTTGTATACTTGTAGCTCTAGTTTTACATTAGTGGTTTGCCATTTTCCACTTTGCATCCTTCTTGGCCTCCATTTTGGTTTAGCTTTCTGCGTTGTTCCTTTGTTCACTTTATCATGTCAATATCTTGGATTTACCTCGTTTTGGCCACCATTTGAGCTTAGCTTAAGATAATGGACTTTTATTTCTCTGAGATTTGTTGGAGCTCTTTATGTGGTTTCGATCTCATCATTCTTTCGACCCATCTCTACTTGTTTTGTCATGGATCGAATTGGGTTTCCACCTGAGTTCTTGCCATTAAATATTTTTGGTTCTCATACAAGGGAACATTATTATTTTGACCATGTCATGTTGTTTGCTTGGAGGGTTCGGCGTTGTGTTTTACACGACTTGATTTTGGTTTCATTCTATTGGCTCGTATGTGGTTCAACTCATGATATATGCACCTCTTTTCTATGGGTAAGTTCTGATATCATTTATCTTTAGCTCTTCATGTGATTTATAGACATGGGTTTGTATTTATGTTGCATTATTCTTGAGTTAAGTGTTATTTCATTCGATCCAAATCGATCTCTTTTCATAGCTCAAACCATATATGTTTAGAGGCTCAAGTTGCTTGACCAGCATTAGTATCTATTATTGTGTTTTAATATATCTCATCCATATTTCTTTGTTGGTGCTACCATTGGTATGTATTTTCCCGTGGCTTGATTTGTTATTTACTAGTCACAATTCCTCCCTTCCTTCACTGTATTGTTTTAAAGAGCTATCTATGTTTCCTTAATGAGCTCGAGATTACCTTCCAAATGGATCTAGATGGATTTAACAACTTGAGTTGTGTTACTTTGACCTAGGCTTGAAACTTTCCTTGTTAACCAATCCCATCTCACCATTCCTATGGTTGATTTGCGCTTCTTCCCTGCTCAAGCTCTCTATTTTGTTGCGGTGTGCTTAACTCACTTTTTATTTGTTCATTCGAACTCTTCCATGAGGGTTTCCAATTTAGCTTACTTTGTTTACTGTGTTAGTTCAATCTCACAGTCTTGGGGGAGAGCTATGTCTTTTCTTTGAGCTCACATTTCTTTCCTTCTTGGAAGGGTGTCATTTCATTTAATCTCCTAGCTCGATTTTGAGCTTGCTATATATCAAATCTTTGAGATTTTTGTATGACTCCACCCATATCGTCCATATAAGAACTCTCTAATTTTCTTTAGCTCGGTTTTCTTTTTCAACCTTCCCAAATCATGTGCTCTGCATGGTTTCTTGAGTTTTCCTTAATCAACTTGAACTAATTATCATTTCAACTTAGTCGAGTTGGTAAAAGTATAGTTTGAATCATAATATCCTAAAATTTATAGCTTGATGGGTACTTTGATGAACTTGGGGTTTTTTAGAAACACATGACCCAAATTTCATTGCATGGTTGTAGCTCGTTATCCCGTACAATACTAAAATCATTTCTAAATTTGAAATTTTCATTTTTGGAAAATCTAATTTTCCAAAGATTTGTAAATTTTATTTTTGTAGAATGTGTGGTTTTCTTGAAAATATTGCGTGGTTAAAATTTTATGTTGTAAATACACTCTATAACAACATACTTTGAGGTATAATTTGTATGAAATCTAGATGATAAATTGTCAATTTTATATCCGAAAGTTTACAATTCATAAAATGAAGGAAAAATGGTGATGGATTTAAACTTTACAACTCTGTCTCATTATGAAAATCTATTTTCTAAAATATGTATTCAAAATTTATATCTTTATGCAAAATGTATGAGAAACCTAGAGCCTTTAAATCCTTTTGTAAGCTACAATTAAAAAGACCTCTCCTTTTTTTCATCATGTTTTACATTATGTCTTCCTTCACTTTCAAGTCATGATGTGTGTGGAACTCTTTCAATTCTACAAAAAAATTAATAATGAAGAATGCATATACATTTGAAGATGAGAATCTAATGAAGCAAAGGAACCCTGAGCTCTAACACCATTTGTCTTCTTTTCCTCTTTCGGGTACATTAGATCATATTCATATAATCATTGGAGCAACAACTATAAGGAAGGGGATTCATATTTCAGGAAATGATGGGTCCCATTTTCTTCCTTACATTTTCAGTTTCAAATTTATCTACATTCTTTTCTTAGATAGTCATATCCCACAGATTGTGTGGGGAAACTTGTACAATTTTCTTATGAATATACACAATTGTTTTATGCAATGAGTTTTTGTTGTTTCTTTTACACTATTTTTCATTTTTATAAATAAATGAACATTGGAAACTCAATTGACTAATACAACTGCATATAATCATAAGGAATTAAAAAAATTGCTTGTACCTTTTCCAATCATTTGAAACTAAGAAAAGAATGAATGAATAATTCTGATTCCTTTTTGTTCCAGCATGCTAGATTCTAATAAATGATTCCCTTCCTATCTCCATCAGGACCCCCCGTAGCATCTTTAATGGCTAATGCATGATCTTTGTGAAGACAAAAACCGAAATGAAATCCTATATGGGGAAATGGGCATCATGAAATGTTGATTCCAACTACATATTGCTTGTGTATTTCTCCAATCATCCACTCGAAAATGAGTAAACCAAATTTTTTTACCCCTCCACTATGATGACTAAAAGAGGTTAACATCGGGCATAAGAAAACAATGATCAAGCATGACATATGGCATAGCCATGAAAACATGAAGTGACAGATAACCATGGTTGCATAGAATCTTGAAGGAAAATTCTACACATGATGCACCCATTAACAATTTAGAAATATAAATATTATTTCATGTATAGATCAGTGAAAAGTAAGTGACATGTTTGAAAAATTAGTAAAATTGTAACAATAGGACCTGTGATTATGGAGTAGGAAAGTAGTAAAAGTAGATGCCCCCAGGAGCCTCGGCGGGACTTATAAAGATCAATGTCACACATCATACATAATGTAAGAATATGTAAAAGTCCTCCATTCACCTCAAGATACCATGTGAATGTGTGTGTGTGTAGAAAAAGATAATGACATACTAAGTATCCAACTAGCATAGGAAACAAAGTGCAACATGTAAGTAGTATAAGATAACAAGATTAAAGAAAACCAAGATGTGTAGATGTTGTGTGAATTAGATGGTGTGCTATAATTTGAAAGATGTGGATATGAGGGGAGCCAAATTTACCTCATTGGATGTGCGTGATGTGAGGTTCATTTAGGAATTATGCCCTTAACAATCAAGTATGAACCATAGAACAAGAGTGTGTCATCATGTGGCAAAGGTAATGTATGTGATTGAGTTTAGATGCTAGGAAATATTTATCGTGAAGCAAAAACATGAAGTATAGTAGATGAGTTATGAGAAAATGATAGACACAACGAATAACGATGGGGGAGAAATTTTGATGCCCCAAGTGTGCAAGCAAGGCCCTCAATAGTCATGTATGAACCTTGAGAACAAAAGAACATCATCAGGTAAAAACGTAAAGTATGTGTAACGGAGTTTTGGAAATGCTCAAAAACGTAGACAGGAAGCATTGGCATGAGAGATAGAGGGAAATTTGCTAGGATTTGACTAGTGAGGGGGAAATCAAGTTCCCCATAGTTGTGTGTAGGGTGGGGAGTAAAGTAAATTCATCAAAGATGTCATCACTCGGTGGTCATAACCAATAGGATTTGGGTTTGAGACATGATATACAATAGTGTGAGGTTGATCATAGAAAGAGCCTATGTAACATAAATTATACATGTCCATAGCATATTCTTCGTCAATATAGGGGGTTGTCGGTAACCATGTGCATACTAGCGAGTTAGGTTTGGGTCATAGCCAAAGGAAGGATTCATTGCAAATAGATTCACATGAGAAAAAGGTATAGGAAAGGTAATAGTAGTATGGTTGGGGTCGAGGGTACCACCAATATAGTCCACCAAGATTTTACAAGAGTGAGTGGAGAGGAACGGTGTGTACTTGCAAGGAATTCGATAAATGGAAGACAAAGAGGCCATATGCACCAATAATAAATACATAGTTGTGATAAAGGTGGGGAATGAGGGGGAGGGGTTACATCAGAAAATGTGGATCCTAATTGTGTTAAGCCTTCATGTGTGCAAATAGTGTCAAAGAAAGTGGGATCAAATAGAATATGAGGCCAATAAGAGTCATGTATGAGTAAGGTGCATGTGAATGGACCGAGCCACCGACCGGAGGTGACCCGGAGAGATGGAGTAGGTGGCATGAGCTCTAGTGTATGTATGGTTGCCAAGAAAGGGATCATGGATGTAGTAGACGGATGTGGTTGCTTGAATTGATATGAAGGTGTATTGGAAATAAGACTCGTCCTAACTCAAGAGGAGTAAATTTGAGGTTGTGTAACTTGTCGTCGATAAGATCTACTACATCGAATTCATCATTATAATCGTCGATATATATATTATCTTGTTGGATAACATTATCAAGGATATTAGGAGGAGGGGTAATGGATGTAGAACTAGGAGAAGTAGTAAGGAGTGGAATAGTGGTGTTGATGGATGGAGATATGGTAGGGGAAATATGATCGGTGGTATGTTTAGGAATGGATGGGGTGAATGTGGAGGTAGGAGAGGTAATGGAAGTATTGGACTCACCGACATCGTATGTAGTGATAAGCATGGTATGGAATCAGATTAAGTGGGGGTATAGGCATGGTAGTGACTGGGTTGATTTGGAAAAATTTTAAGGGTTTGGGGTTAGCAAAATAATGTGATCATATCCATCATGTAATAAAATAATGCATTAATGAAAGGTAGAAGGAATAACATGCATAATGGTGGATCCATGGTTTACCAGTAAACAGAAGAACTAAGATGATGTATCCATGATATAGAAAAAATTGGTAATGTGTCGATGGATGTTCAAATAGTATAATCGAACCAAAAACAAGGGTAGAGGATTTGGTGATCTCGACTATCATGTATTTACAACTGCATGAGTAATAATAGGAACATATATTTAGAGTTGAGACATTGTCAATTAGTATGCAATTGATATGATGGTAGCTAATAGTGGTTGTAATAAGAAAAATTGATGAATGATCACCCAGAAGTAGGGGTATGCTCATTACTTAATGATATGGAATATTGTAGATTTTAGGGATTGGATAAGACAGGGGAAGTTGATAGGGAATTATTACAAATATATTGTTTGTAACATTATTAATATTGTATTGTGTGTGAGTATTTAATATTATTATTTAAATGAGATGTCAAACTCATTTAATAATAATATAGTGTGAGTGAATGTGAAGTTGTAATAAACAACTCACGGGTAGTTTGATAGAGTTGAGTGAGAGAATAAAGGGATAAGGAGATAAACTAAAGAGATTTGTGGGATTTATAGTTGGAGCAAACTCCTTGTTAGTAGGAGCTATAATGCTCTATATATGTAATCTCTTCTCTATGTAATATATCCTGGATGAATAAAATTTGAGTGTTGTATTATTTTCGGTGTTATTTGATTAGATTTGTGTGCATGCAAACTGAACCAAATTAATATTTGGTATCAGAGCAAACTAATCCAGTTCATTAACAGAGCTATGAGAGTCTTTAGAGATATTTGAGATTCAGATTCTGCTAGAAGTGGGTTCGAAGTGGCATATCATACTCCTGTCAACAATATGCAGCTAAAGTATTTTTGTGTATATCTGCATTGTACTCAGAGGAAGGAAGCAATATTCTCATATTCTAAAACAAAGAAACAACTCTTCTAGATTTGTATTTCGTCAGGTAGCTCGTGCAAGAAATACATACTCTTGTTTTTTTGTTTTGGCACATTTCCAATGGTTGGACGTTCTGATCCTGCGCCTTGACCTACGATTGGCATCTAATTATATCCAGTTTGCATGAAGTTGCAGTTGTAAACAGGGGCACGAGCGACATTGTATTTCATAACGGTGCCTCGTTTCTTGGGTGAATGTAGCGTTGGGTGAATGCAGAGCCAAGTGTAATGTGATCTCTTCCATTTTTTGGATTTTGCATTTTTTCCTTTTTTGGACGCAATAGAAAAAACATACAAGCACGGAAAAAAATTACCATTTTTGGAAAGGGTCTAGAAAGATTTTGAGATTTAAACTTGTAAGTTCTGTAACTTTCAGCTGGTAATTCGGATCTAGGTGTCATTTTTTTAAATGATTATTTTTTTGAGCTCTATGCATTGATCTAGTTCTTTCTGTTGCTGGAATTTTTTTAATTTTTTTCATTTTTGGCAAATATTTCAAAAAAAACTACTTTCAGCATTTAAAATAAAGTTTATTGTAAGGGTGCATTATCGGTTGAACCCGACACCCATGAGAATTGTGTAATGAGCCTCAAAGATAAATTTTCTAACTAAGTAGCAAAATGATGGAGGCTAGAGGCAATGGAGGAAGGAGGTTGATCAACGACCTCTCGTCAGGCACCATCGACGAGGCCGCGGTACTGATTTGGTGGCCAAGTATTTTCAGCTGTGTGGTAGATAATAAAAACAGATGATACATTCCTGTTATTGTAATGTGTGACAAATTCCTATATGTAACCTTCTGATGAAAAATATAGTGGGAAGTAAAAAAACATGCAGACATGGATCTTGAAATGGTTTGTGGAGATCCAGAAAACCACATGAGGTGAACAATAGAGTCGTGAAATTGTTCACATCCAGGTTGGTGGTAAACATGTTGTAAAACCATAGAAGGTTGAGCGTTTCTCCCTTCATTTATATCAAGGTCATGAGCTACAGGCATGCCGCAAGGGTTGGCATTCTGTTGAGATGTGTAAACATTTTTCTACCTTGTTCACATTAGGGGAGTGTATATTAGGAATTAATAATGTTAACAATAGGGGAGTGAATGTTATGAATATATTGTTTGTAACATTATTAATATTGTATTGTGTGTGAGTATTTAATATTATTATTTAAATGAGATGTCAAACTCATTTAATAATAATATAGTGTGAGTGAATGTGAAGTTGTAATAAACAACTCACAGGTAGTTTGATAGAGTTGAGTGAGAGAATAAAGGGATAAGGAGATAAACTAGAGAGATTTGTGGGATTTATAGTTGGAGCAAACTCCTTGTTAGTAGGAGCTATAATGCTCTATATATGTAATCACTTCTCTATGTAATATATCCCGGATGAATAAAATTTGAGTGTTGTATTATTTCCGGTGTTATTTGATTAGATTTGTGTGCATGCAAACTGAACCAAATTAATAGGAATTCTCACTTGTAATTTGAATGGAACGTAGGGAAGCATCTAATGTAGGATTACAATCTATTGCATTACGTAAAAGATCATAAAGGGATATTTTGGCTAGTGTATTCTTTAATTGCTCGTAAAGGAAATTTTAGTGGCGAATATTTGTAATTTGGCAAATATTCCATATTTGGAAAATATGAAAAGGTGATTTTTTTAGTACGAAAGTGTACCTTTCACCTAAATTTTCTAGTATAAATTTTTTAGGGGTCAGCTTCACCTACTATTAAAACTTCCTCCTATATAATCATAGGTAATTTTCCAAGTAGTATATTATTAACTTACTAGTAAAGGTACTATCCAAGTATAATCAATTACTTTGCTGATGCGAACAAGTGAAAAGTGAGAGAGAGAGACATGTGACAACAAAAATAGTCATACGACAAGTATCAAGGAGTGCAAACATGTGACAAGAAAGAAGTAAAGACACATAAAAATAAATAATTTCATATGTGTGACTACGGTGCAGGACACATGACTAGGGTGTAGATGCACTAGGATTGATATGCACGACTAGTAAACATACGGGTGACTTTTTGTAGAAACATGACAGCTTATATATATATGCACAACAAAGACCCAAGGGTCTAGATAGGTGACTAATTACCAAATCAAGTACTCAATCTCATAGAGCTACATTCAAAAGAGCCAAGAAAACCCAAATATCTCGAAGGAAATGTTGTTGAAGTATTTTGGAAACTCTACAAATAACCAGACAACTACTACTACCACCTATACCGCTACAACCAGAGTCAATCATAATGAAGAATGTGTGGAAGGTATTATTGAAGTGAACATGGCTTCAACGCACAATCTCCACAAAATGAAACCTATGATGAAAACATTCCAAACTTGAAGATATCTCAAATATTCATGTTGAGATGCAACCAAGAGAAGATCAAGATATCTCAAATATTCGAAAACTGTAACACCAAAATTAAATGAAAATTTTTCTTCATGGTAGAATAAACAAGGTGATCGATATGTTCTTCAAAATTCTAGTCACAAGTCTTTGAAAGCAAACAAGAATATGTGGACACTTGGCAGGACATATAATTTTGAGTGGGCTGAAAAATTTCCTTTTATCAACTTGTAGAGCCAGATAATTCTGAAGATCTCCCAACTAAATGTACATGTACAATATGTACTTGGAAACTAGGAAAGTAATAAAAATGCAACTGAAGTTAGACACAATTGAAAAACATTGTGGAAAACAATATGTAACTATACAACAAGAGGAGGATGGTCAGAAAATTAAAAAACATAGATGGAAAAATGAGAAAGATTGTATGCATGTTAAATACACAGTAAAATATGAAGCTGAGTAGAAAAAAATAGAAATCTCATGGAAAAGGGTGAAACAATCACATCACAAATTGGTAAGGTGATTCAATCAAATTTACATGTTAAAAGCATACAATTCTCTACCATATTCCACATCCTTAAGAAGGGAATACCTATTTCTGATTTCATTGATTTCAAATTTTGTTTCAACATAATGGAATGCACAACATTCCTCAATCACATTGGTCAGACAATAGTGCATGGGAAATGGCTAAATGCCTTGCAATGATTGAAAAGGAAGATTTGAAAGAGAGAGTTTGAAAAATGTAAATTTTATATCTCTATCAATTGATGAAGTAACAATAGTTGACAACACCTCATGGGTATGCATCCATATTTATACTTTTAAAATCATATAAGGCAACCACATCTGTTGGTCAGTATAGAAAATGGTTGAAAATTACAATGTTGAAAACCTATATAAAATAGTTGTTTCCAATTTGAAAGATATTGTTGGCATGAATGAATATGAAATTTCTACGAAGTTGGTATGTGTTGGTGTAGATGGTGCATCAGTTATGTAGGGTCATCGAACTAGGATATGTGTTTAATTGCAAACAATAGTAGCCCCTTATATGCTTGCAATTCATTGTATGGCTCATAGAATGAATCTAACATATAAAATAGTTAGCAACTTTGAAAATGTTGCAAGAGTAGAAGACCTTATCAGAGAACTACATTCCTATATGTCAAGCAGTCCAAAGTGATTTCTTGAGTTTCAAAAATTTGCAATTGGAATTATAGATGGTAAAAATATTCTAAAGGATGTTGATATAAGGTGGATTTCTTTGTATGAGTCTACATGCAGAATTAGTGAGGAGTATCCATCGTTGGCTGGTTTCATGCACAAATATCATAATGAAGTAGACAAAGATAAGGATTTTTTGTTCCATTTAACAGATATGGAAACATTACTTACATTGGTTGGCATTCTACCAATGTTGAAGGAGATCAATATTTTTATGAAGCATGCATAAGAGATCCATCTATATTGTTGATTTTATACGGATGAGAAAGTGGGTATGTCAATCTCTTGATATCTTGTACTTGTCAAAAAAGTTTTGATACACCTATTTTTGATAGTTGGAAATTTTTATTGGATGTTAAGAATCCCAATAATTATTTGAGATTTAATATTCATGATCACCTTTGTATCAATGTTAATGGGAGGGAGATACCACTACATAATTTACAAAAATGACAAGATATTCCAGTGCAGAAAGAGAAGAAGTTCTTGTGACTCGTATTCTGTTTGATACTATTACAGTTGATACACGAATAAAGCTTTAAAAATTACACACAATCCTTGTCTTCTGAAATCAGAGAGTGTTTCAATAAAGATAACATTCTTGAAGCTATGGGAGTGATGAATCCATTTTTGGAATACTACAGGTGATCATGCAGATATGGTCAGGAAGCAATTTTCATAAATCCATGGGTACTATCATGGATCATTTCACAAAGACATCAAATGTCAATGGTGTTGAAATCCAAGGTATTCTAAATAAGGATTTAATAAAATCTTAATCAACTCATTTTGCATTAACAATGGTTGACCAATATCGTAGTTTAAATGAACCTCAAGAAAATGGTGCAATTACAAGGATGTGGAGAAAAATATCCTAGAGTAGTGTGTTACAGGAAAATATCAATGAATATTTTTACTATACGAATTGTTCCAAACTATGATTTTATGATTTGTGGAGGATGAAAGGGTTTTCAATGCTTTATCTTTTGTAAAATCAAAAGTATGAAATAGATTGGATAAAAATCTAGAAATTTGTATGAGGTTGTATGTTTCACGCTACTCCCTGGACACATTTCCTTATGACAAAGAAATTGCACATTGGAATTCCCTTTCTGAAAGAAGAGGTGTTACCAATACAACTACAAATACAAATGATCTCAATGATGAGACTAGATTTGGTGTGTCCTCTAACTCTGCATATGCATATCTCAACTATGAGGAGGCTATTGAAAATGGATTGTTTCAACTCTAGCTATTTTTTAAAATGTAAAAGGTATCACCTTACATTTATTATTTGTCACTTGACATTTTTAAAAAATTATGTATTCAATTTCATAATAATAGATTCAAATACAATTATTTATTATACAATTTGTTATGTATTTGGTATTTATAACCATGTTTTATTTATTTTTGTATTTTCAAACTGCTTTGATCATTGATGTTGTGTTTATGACATGCGTATTTGGAACACTATTTTTTAAATATCATAATTAGACGTAAGATAATAATAAATAAAGTGTAATGAATCAAACAAAGTTTGAGTTATCCATCTTACATATTTTGCATTGTAAATAATTAAACATTCAACATTAAAGCATTACATACATAGTTATCTAATTTCCAAAATTCAAATGCATTGCATACATATTTTGATATCATTACAATTCACAATCTAGATATTTCTATATATAACCTGTTATCATTTTTTCCATGACACTTTTAAGTTTTTAACCAGATTGCATTACATAACCAGATTCCATGAAATCTAAATTAAATTCTTATAGAAGTAGACAATGACAATATTCCATAATACATTTGGATTTGTTCAAATAACATATATTATACATCGCTGTATAGAATATACATATTCTCATACATTTGATTCAAGTTTCAAACTTAAACATTTTTCAAGTTTAAAGTTTTGTAAACATTTTTCAACAAATACAAATGTAGAATATGCTCAAGCAACTTCAGCTTCCCCACTCTCAGTTTCCTTTTCCATTTCTTTTTGAATTCTGTGTCATTTTCCCAATCACTGCACTATTTCTTGCTTCGAGAATTCCATAATTGACAAGATCCTCCGTAGCAATATTTAAGTTACTAAAAATTTCTTCTTCTTCCTTTGAAGCATCTCCGTGGGATAACAAAGAAGGATCTCTAGCTTCCTTTTTCTTGAACAAAATATCCGCATCCATGTCATTCTCTTTTATAATCGCTTTAGAGTATTGTTTTTCTTGTTAACCAAAACAATAGTCTACTTAAGTTGAATTTCATGGATAAAATTTTCCGAGATTTATCCAAGTGAACTTGGAGGACCTTTTCTTGAATTTTTAAATTTTCATATTTCGATTGCAAAAAAAAAAATTTGAGCTCAATTCAAACATATTATTACAAAATGAAAGTAATAAAAACTATGATTTAAAATTGAATGTTGTAATTCATAATACTTACAAGAGCTTTATCTCTTTTAGCATTGGAAATTTCCACCATATCTTTATCCTTCACCATTTGTTGTAATATGCCTGGGATTCAACATTAATATTCTCTAATCGATTCAAAATTATATCTAAAACATTATCTTGATAATTATTATTATATGTTACAGATCCTGCCTTGTGCTTGGTTCAATAAGATATCAATCTTAGTTGGATGATTTTGAACTACAACATATAAAGTATACCTCTGGCTTGTGATTATGAAAATGAGTATTTATCTCATTAATTAATACTTTATCCCTTCTCTCCCACTATTTGAGCTGATCTATAATAACCTCTTTGAAATGGGCTTCATAGTCATTAGCAATCAAGCTATCCAAAGAAAAAGTAGTCAGCTGGTCACTATTTAGAGAGGTATGGAGAGGATGGGGGTTGAGGCTTTATGTATCTGTGGTGCCTCTTGTTTCCACTATGTGTCCTGATCCTATTTATGTGTTAAAATAAATTTAAATATTAAAACTAGAAGTGATTTAATAATTAAAAATTGACAAGAAATTGATATAGAAGAATGTTAAAATAAATACATCGAAATGGAAACAAGCATGTGTTCCTTGAATCATATTATGTGTATACAAAAACATGTTAGGTCATTTTTATCAATTCCCAAATAATATTCATCTAAACAAATTTGATTTAAAAATTATTTTCCTATTGTACGAGGCACGCCACCGAAAGAAATATTGGGAAATTCAAAATGAATGTTTAGTGACCCACTTGGAGCCTTAGGAAGTGTCAAGCATTTACCAGTGGTCTTTCTTCCTCTTATTGAAACTCGGACTCAAAATGGTGAAATACCGATGGATGATGTGGCATCATTTGAATAGATGGTGACAAATGTACTATCAAAGACAAATACATTACTAACTTATATAAAAAGTGTTAAAAATTAAAAAAAAGTAACAATTTCATACCTTACTAAACAGGAACCCCATCAGAATGACCGTGACTAGAATGATTGTGTAGGTGATTGGATTGGTGGTGATCCCGAAAGAGGTTGCACTTGCACTTGTAGTGATTGAATAGATGCATGTGACTAAACTGATTGTGTGGGTGATAATTTTATTGGTTGTTCAAGATGTTCATGTGAAGGAGGGTAGTCCAAAGTCCCTGTAAAATGTTAAATGGTAAATGGTAAAATGTAAAAAAACAATAATGATTAACGTTAGGGGTAGTAAATTACGTCTCTGTCATTTAACTAATTGAAATTGAAGAGGCTAAGGGGATGATTGAGCATCCATGTCGAACTATGAATCTCTCGATGCCTCAACATGTTGTTGACCTCTTCCTCTTGATGCTACTTTTTTCATGGAATGGTGGTCAAAAAATTCTACATAAGGTAAATAAACAAACAAAAGTGAATAATCTTACTAACATCAAAAACTAATTTATAATAATTGTATAATTTACTAACCTATTGTTCTTCAATTGAAATGGACAATTGCTTCATCTTGTTGTTCATGTAAGTAGGAGTGGGTTCACCTTGTAAATTATGAAATGCCTTGAAATAAAGAGCAAGGATATAGTTTGTGGAATAAAAATTTGGTTTTTCAGCAAATTAAACATTGGAAATATCACCTTTTATCATATTTGATAAGTATGTTCACCAATAATTTTTTTGCTTTCGATCATAAGCGAAAATGTAGGCAAGATCCCAATGGGGAATATTTTCCCACCTACCCCGTAAACAAATTATCGTTTGAAAAAATGTTATCCTGCCTTGAAGAAAACTATGTGCAACGTCTTTCACATCGACTCCTCGTTTTAATTTTTGAGATTTATGCACAAAAATTCATTAAATAAACATCAAGCACAATTTATATTATATCAAAATTAAAATGTTAAATAATACTTATATATTTAGAAAAATTACAACACATACCTTTAGATTTAGCAGGGGAAATATAATCCACAGATCATAGATCCACCATTAAAGCTGAAGACTATAGATTATGACATGCAGTCGATTAAGACAAAGACATAACTTGAAATAGATAGCGAATAATAGAGCTAAATGAGCAATAGCTTGAAAGAAAATAAAAAACAAGAGCAGAGATAGATAACACTATATTTAAGTGGAGAAACTTGAAGGAAAAACTCAATTGGTAAAAGCACTGTCTATATTAAGAATTTACACAAGTTTAACCCAACACTTCCACTTCACTCCTTAGTCTTTCACTACTTTTGCAGAGCTTGTCTCTTGACCGCTTAATACAATATAATACTCTCGTCTAGCATTCTTCTAGTGTCTTACATACTCGCTTTGCTAGTGTATCTTACAGTCTAATCTCAGTCTTTAATGTTGGACTATACAAATGTAACTATTTGCTAAAGAAAATCCCGAGAGGGATCACCCACATCAATGTGGGTGGGTGAATTTGTCAGTGACTTCACTCTTAATTTTGAAATACCTTCACAATACAATTTTATTAGACAAACTTTAATAATGTTGGGGCGTGTCCAAGTGGCTAATCCCACTTGACATTATCACCCCAACACTCCCCCTTAATGTTAAGTGGGAAGAAAAAAATAGACATGCCAAATTTACCTTTTTATACAAAAGGATTTATAGACCTTGAATCAGTGATCCAAGATAGCATGCCAATCAAGGGAAATCCACAGATCTTCCCATATAGAAATTCTTAAGACCAGTGCTTTACATATGAAGACTTACATCAGATTATGGAGCCTTTTATAAACTAAGGCATACCCATAACTAAATATTCACTAGGATTTACAAGTAACTTCACATAGAGTGACACATTTACTTATTACAAAGTGGAGGAAGTATTGGAAGTTTACAATGAACTTCCTTATGCATTTGCTCATGAGACTTATAGTTCACATACAATGTTACAACCATGTGTAACCAATCCCTAAAGGATCAATTTGTTACATACAAAGTGGGTGGTCATGATCCACTCTTAAAAGATGACCCGGGTATTTTATAATAATCCATCAAGAGTTGGAATTTCCATACACACTCCCCCTCAAGGGAAACTCTGATAGGTTGAACAAGGCACAAAAATTGCAAGACTTCATAGCATGCAATGGCCTTCACATAATCTCGATGTTTGAACTGGATTCTTTATCAAGAGAAATATGGCCTTCACATAGAGGAGGAATACTTCCTTTAGCTCCTATGTGTATCACTACTAGTAGCCTCTTTAGCCACATGGTTTTTGTTGCTCCAAGTGATGGTGCCTGCATCAAAACTTGAACACAAATCCAGCTTGCATATCCAACAGAACATCAACAAATATCATAATAAGCATAATAGAAATCATATAGATTTTCACTTTTAACCAAGTATAAAGGTTAAACACTAGTTAGATAATAACTAACATATCATTATGCTTAATAATTACCAAATATGTTGAAATACTTCTAACATATTAAACTTTATAAAATATATTGGATGCTGACCAGTATTGGATGTATCCAATACAAACACAAAGGCATCCCCAAGTGTCATTTGATATGCATATAATAATATTTTACTAATCACATAAAATGTTTTATCAACAAACATATATATCTTATTCCAATCCTTTTATACAAAGATAAGACTTGATAGATAACTGAGCTGATCAGATAATCAAATCATTCAAGAGTAATGAATCATTTACTGAAAAACATGATCCATTAAAAAATGGACACACTCATGGATTTATGTGAATTTTTCTTGAAAAATGACCATGTAAGCACCCTTTTGAAGTCTAGACATGTCATATATGATCAGATTTTTATGCCAAAAACATGATTTAATAGTCAAAAACATTGTCTTACTTCTCTTGATTCTAAGAATTATATTCTTGTTACTACTAAGAGATCATGAATGTTTTGACAAAAGAATCATTATCAACAAAAATAGTTAGAGAAACCATGCTCATGAAAACACCTGACACGAATCCTAGTTAGAGTTAAGGGTTGAAATATGGGTAAGTGCACTGGTTAGGGGGCTAAAAAGTGGACAAAAACCCAAAAAAAAAAAACGCGTGCTTCTATTATAACGTGATCGCGTTTTAAATTTTTAGGTTTGGGATTTACCAAAGCATAACCCATATGCATTATGCCTGCTATAAATAATAAAAAAGAGGCCCGAGCCTCTATCATTTTATCTCCCTCAAACGTGAGTTTCAGAGCTTAACCGTGCCCTCACATTTTTTCATTCAACTGGATCTCAAGCTCAAAGGATCATTTCTGGATTGCCGGAAGATCTAAATCGACAATGGCACCACGGAGAAGAGGTAGGCACAATTCTTTTCTCAAAATTGCATTGAAATATGATAATTATAGATTAAAATTTGAATTGAATACATTTTTTTTATTGTTACAGTTAGAGTTCAAGGGAATCAACCACAACCAAACCCTGTTATTCCTATCATCCCTCCCGACACTCCCACAATTTCTCAACATCCCCGTAGTCAAGAAGATTTAGCAGCCCACATAGTTGAAAACAAAATTGAAATTGAGGATTTAATCAAAATAATGAGGGATTCAAATCTACAAACCCCACCACGCCTCTCTTGCAAACAAATTGGAGGCATTACTTGCTCAAGTTGACATGGCAACGAGGAAAATTGATTGTTAGAAAACTTACAGAGAGGGTTGTAGGGTTTATTATTCCAACAAATTGTCATATGTGGATGTAAAGAAAAAATAAATTACAAAAGACCTCATATGCACCTTATTCATGAACCCCGCACTAATTTTCCTGTTCCATTGTCATGTAAATGGTTTCCCATCCATTGGTGCAATAATAATTTGATTAAAAATAATTTTTGGGACCGATGGTGGATGGTGTTTGATTTTCCACCTTGTAATAAAAACGAGGTGCCACTATACTTTCTAAGGAAACTCTATTGTGATTTTATCCTCAACGAGATCCCAAATTATTTTGATTTCCAAGATTTCCGGTGAGGAAAATTATCTCACGTGTTCGACTAGGTGTATAACGTGTACCTATTCGGTAGGGTATATTCCCCACCACGAAGCTCCCTCACCATAATATTTTCCTCAATCGTGAAGGAGACAGTAGATATTGATACATTCCACGTGCTTTAGGGGCTATCTACGACCCTTTTTTGACATATGAGGGAGATTTACGAGCCAAATGCTTGCGGAGGTACATAGAGTATTCCTCGGGAGTACTAGCATGAGGCCACATCTTTGCTCCTCATGTGGTAGCATATTTTGGGGCCCGAGAAGGATGATACTTTCATGCGTATCGATTTTGGTGGAGCTGGTGCTAGGGGTGCACATGATAATGTCACTATGTCATATGTCCTTTCGAGTGATAAATTTGGATTATAGTCACCGCGTCACCTTTGCGCAGTATCTCGTTATGTTTTATTATGTGTGTTACAAAAAGTTTGGAGTACTTTATTTACTTATATATGTTAAATTTTTGAAATAATTTTATTTGTACATGTACGCAGCATTGATATTATAGACGCGGGAGGCGCATCTTCATCCCGACCACGGGCGGCGAGCACCATGTGTACACATATATTCACAGAGGTAATTTAGAATGTTAAGTATGTAAAATTTATATATATATATATATATATATATATATATATATATATATATATATATATATATATATATATATTAGTTTCAAAGTCAAATATATGTATGTTCTTATATTAGTTTCCATCTAACTCACGTGATACATGTTTGATAAATATGTTGACTTCACTAGACACCCCACCATCTCTCGTGACAAGTAGAGAAAGGTGTTACCGCTACGATTTCATCGTCAGGCAAAGCAATTCACCGAGGTATTCAAATAACATGTAAATTTTGTTAAATTTCGGTGTAATTCATATTATGCTAAATTACATGTTAGTAATGTCTTTCATTGTAGAGAATTATTAAATTATGTTAATAATGTCCTTCATTTTGTATATGCAGAGGAATTACCGGATAGGTAACAACCCTATTCATTTGATTCACAGCATGGTGGGGTAAAAACAATAGTTTTGTATTGATAAAATTAGTTAAAATATTGTCATTATGTACATACATGTACTTAGTTCTATTTTTCACTAATTTTGATGTTATATTTTCTGATCTTATGTGTATGTAGGGAACTTCAACCCCCTCCATTTTAACTTTGAGGGCATGAACTCCTCCAGCTCGTCATCTTCGTACCTGTTCGTACTCCAGGAGCTCCCGATGACTCATCTGAGTGTGAGATGCAAATTCAGCATGATTGAAAACTTGTGGTAAGTTTGTGTATTTATGTAAATACTTTCATTCTAGCATGGTCTTAAATACATGTTGAAAACATATATAAATTAAGTTTTGACAAAAACATTGTTTGCATTTACAGTAAGTATTCAAAGAAGAGGACTCATAAGCATGGGCTCGGACAATCTAAAGTCATCTCATAGATCTCCATCTTCATCTAAGGGAGGGCCTTCTTCGAGCAAGGCCAAGAGAGGGATAGATTTTGATGATTAGGAAATATATGTCTTACAAAAAACATTTTTGTATGCCTATGTGCATGGCATTGTATGTACGCCTATATGGCATTTGAACTTGATGGTATATGACCTATTTGGGCATTTTTATATTTATTATGCACATTAAAATACTATTTGGAACTTGATATTTTTGTATGAGACCTTACATTTCTGAGATTATTTTTACACAAAACTAATATGATGTGCACTCGACAATATTTAAAACATTATGGATTATTTTTTCATTTATTGGTGATGTACATACATACTAGCATTTTCAATGTATAATATGCATCAAAATTTTGAAATCAATAGTTATATAATGTATGTATATAAAGAGTTACCTAATCCAAGTAATTATTCATTCAATTTATCAATGTGTATATGTGTATTTACCTTACTTGTGTTACTTCTTGCTTATGGTCTCTTTTTCTTGTTCTTATCTTATCATGCACTTACTACATTATTCTATGCTTCTTAGTCTTCTCCCTGTTAAAACACCCGAGAGTCGTCACAATTTGATGCCGATCATCTGCTGATATTTTGAGAATGTCTCTCTATATACATTACTCCAATGCTTGAGAATGTCTCCAGATGCAATGACATTCTGATTCGGACACTCAATGATTCTTGATTGTCTAATCCTGTCCAATTCATGTTATTACCTTTAAATCTATAGGAATTTCAAGTTATTTGGAAATCACATCACACCCTTCACTAGGCTTGATGACTACCCCTATCCTTTTGAAGGCACTTTTGAAAGCATCCATGGGTTTATCATAGCATAAATTATCAATGAATGGAAGGTCACTAAGTCATAGGCCAGCTGACTCCCATTCAGAACTAAACAAGAAATATTTACTAGGTGATTGATAACTCTCGTGTGTTCTTATACATTCCCTATCAAATTCATTCTTAAGCCAATCTATTCATTCATGGCTCTTAAGGGACTATGCCCAGACGAGGTAGCCCGAAAGCACGAGGAGCGTAGGGAACCAAAAAAATCCTCCACTAGCATTTACCTGGCCACCTCGATGTTTTTACATAGTTGGTTCGGTGTGCAAGGCTTCCATTTGCAAAGTATTGCATCTGGTAGTCTTACACTGACTCAGAATGCACTATTTCACACGTTTGCAAACAATATGACAACGAGAGAACCGAATGGATATGGAAAAAACCGCTAGAGGATTTCATAGAGGGATCTCGATGTGGAGGTTTTAGATCTGATGAGATGTATCTAGGTGCCACAGAGTCCGAGAAATCATCCGTCGAAGATATAGCGTGTTTTGGTCTCAAGGCTCTTAAGGGACTACACCCGGATGAGGTAGCCTGAAAGTACGGGGAGTGTAGGGAGCCAAAAAAATCCTCCACTAGCATTTACACCGGCCACCTTGATGTATTGGTGTAGTTGGTTTTGCGCCAAGAGCTTTCATTTGCAAAGTATTACGTCCTGCGCCTTACACCGACTCGACTACACTATTTTGCATGTTTGTAAATAATAGAACAACGAGAGAACCGAATGGATATGGAAAAACCCACGAGAATATTTCATAGAGGGCCCCGATGTGGAGGTTTTGGATCCCACAAGATGTCTCTAGGTGCCACGGAGTCCGAGAAATCACTCGTCGAAGATATAACGTGTTTTGGTCTCAGGGCTCTTAAGGGAATACGCTCGGACGAGGTAGCCCGAAAGCATGAGAAGCATAGGGAACCAAAACAAAGCCTCCACTAGCGTTAACCTAGCCACTCCGACATGTTAACATAGTTGGTTTGGCACCAAGATCTTCCATTTACAAAGTATTGCATTTGGAAGCCTTACACCGACTGCATCGCACTATTTTACACATTTGCAAACAATAGGACAACAAGAGAACCGAATAGAGATGGATAAAACCATGAGAGGATTTCATAGAGGGCCTCAATGTGGAGGTTTTGATCTAACGAGACATCTCTAGGTTCTATGGAGTCCGAGAAATCACCTGTCGAAGATACATCGTGTTTTGGTCTCAGGGCTCTTAAGGTACTACACCCGGACGAGGTAGCCCAGACATAACAGGAGCATAGTGAATCATAAAAATCCTCCGCTAGCATTTACCTAGCCACCCCAATGTGTTAGAGTAGTTGGTTTGCCGCCAAGAGCTTTCGTTTGCAAAGTATTGCGTCTCGGTAGCCTTACATTGACTCGCATCGCACTATTTCACGAATTTGCAAACAATAGGAAAGAAAGAGAACCGAATGGAGATGGAAAAAACCACAAGATACTTTCTTATAGGGCCCCGATGTGGAGGTTTTGGATCTGACGAGACGTCTCTAGGTGCCACGAAGTCTGATAAATCACCCATCGAAGATAGAGCATGTTTTTGTCTCAGGGCTCTTAAAGGACTACGCCTAGACGAGGTTGCCCAAAAGCACGGGGACCGTAGGGAAACCAAAACAAAGACTCTACTAGAATTTACCTATCCACCCCGATGATGTGTTGGCGTAGTTGGTTTAGCGCCAAGCAGCATTCCATTTGGAAAGTATTGCGTCTCGCAGCGCCTTACACTGGCGACTGTACATCACTATTTCACGCGTTTAAACAATAGGACAGTGAGAGAACCGAATGGAAATGGAAAAACTGTGAGATGATTTTGTATATGGCCTCGATGTGGAGGTTTTAGATCTAAAGAGATGTCTCTAGGTGCCACGAGTCTAAGAAATCACCTATCAAAGATAGAGTGTGTTTTGGTCTCAGGGCTCTTAAGGGACTACGCCCGGACGAGGTAGCCTAAAGCACAGGGAGCGTAGGGAACCAAAAAAATATTCCAATAGAGTTTACCTAGACACCCCGACATGTTGGCATAGTTGGTTCGGCGCCAAGATATTCTTTTTTTTTTTTGCAAAGTATTGCATCTAGAAACCTTACACTGACTTAGACTTCACTATTTCACGCATTTGCAAAAAATAGGACAACGAGAGAACCAAATGGATATGGAAAAAAGCTGCATGACAGATTTCATGAGGGACCCAATGTGGAGGTTTTAGATCTAACGAGACATCTCTAGGTGCCACGGAGTCCGAGAAATCACCCATCGAAGATATAGTGTGGTTTGGTCTCGTGGCTCTTAAAGGACTACGCTGATTTGACGAGGTAGCCTCGAAAGCACGGGAAGCGTAGGGAACCAAAAAAATCCTCCACTAGCATTTACATGGCCACCCCGACGTGTTTGAATACTTGTTTTGGTACCAAGATCTTCCATTTGTAAATTATTACATCTCACAATGACCTTTACACTGACTCGCACCGCACTATTTCACGCATTTACAAACAATAGGACATCAAGAGAACCAAATGGAGATGGAAAAACTGCGAGAGAATTTCGTAAAGGGCCTCGATGTGGATGTTTTAGATCTAATGAGATGTCTCTAGGTACCACGGAGTCCAAGAAATCACCCATCGAAGATATAGCATGTTTTGGTCTCAGGGCTCTTAAAGGACTACGCCCGAACGAGGTAGCCCAAAAGCACGGGGAGCGTAGGGAACCCAAAATATCCTCCACTAGCGTTAACCTGGCCACCCCAATGTGTTGGTGTAGTTGGTTTGGCACCAAGAGCTTTCGCTTGCAAAGTATCACGTCTGCAACCTTACACTCCACTGGGACTGCACTATTTTACACGTTTACAAACAATATGACAGAGAGAGAACCGAATGGAGATGGACAAAACCGCAAGAGGATTTCAGTAGAGGGCCTCAATGTGGAGGTTTCTGGATCTAATGAGATGTATCTAGGTGCCACAGAGTCTGATAAATCACCCATCAAAGATATAGCGTGTTTTGGTCTCAGGGCTCTTAAGGGACTATGCCCGGACGAGGTAGCTTCGAAAGCACAGGGAGCATAGGAAACCCAAAAAAATCCTCCACTAGCATTTACCTCGCCACCCCGATGTGTAGGCATATTTGGTTTGGCTCCAAGAGCTTCCATTTGCAAATTATTGCATATGGTAGCCTTACACCGACCGAGACCGCACTATTTCATGCATTTACAAACTATGGGATGTTGAGAGAACCAAATGGAGATGGAAAACCGTGAGATGATTTCATAGAGGGCCCCGATGTGGAGGATTCGTATCGATGAGACATCTCTAGGTGCCATGGAGTCCAAGAAATCACCTGTTAAAGATATAGCGTGTTTTGGTCTCAAGGCTCTTAAGGGACTACGCCTGACGAGGTAGCCCGCAAGCAGGAGCATAGGAACCAAAAAAAGCCTCCACTAGAATTTACCTAGCCACCCCAACGTTTTAAGATAGTTGGTTTGGCGTGAAGAGCTTCTGTTTGCAAAGTATTGCGTCTAGTAGCCTTACACTGACGGCTCAGACTGCACTATTTCACGCGTTTACAAACAATAGGACAGCGAGAGAACCAAATGGAGATGGAAAAAACCGCAAGAGGATTTCATAGAGGGACCCGATGTGGAGGTTTTGGATCTAATGATACATATCTAGGTGCCATGGAGTCCAAGAAATCACATGTTGAAGATATAGCATGTTTTGGTCTCAGGGCTCTTAATGGACTACGCCAGACGAGGTAGCCCAAAAGCATGGGGAGTGTAGGGAACCAAAACAAATCCTCCACTAGCATTTACCAGAAATCCGGATGTATTTCCCCAGATGGTTTAGTCCCACGAGCTACCATTTGTAAAGTATTGCATTTGGCAGCCTTACACTAACTTAGACCGCACTATTTCGCGCGTTTGCAACTAATAGACAACGAGAATACCCGAATGGAGATGGAAAAAACCATGAGAGGATTTCGTAGAGGGCCCCGATGTGGGAGGTTTCGGATGTGGAGGTTTCGTAGAGGTTTTGGATTCTCAAGAAAGGGTTCAACAATTGGATTCATATTAATTTCTTCATCCATACCAACATTATCATTCAATTCAATATCATTATTCATTACAAAATCATTGTTCTCTACATTTTCATTATATATTTCATCCCCATTTTCTAATACATTAGCTACATTTTATATAGCAGATGTACCTTGCCCGCACGAAGTTTTTACATTCTCTTCAATTTCTTTATTCTCTTCTTTTCCAATTGCTCGGTGTCTTGTTCTTGACTTTCCTCCCTTAGCTTGACTTTTATCACCCATGATTAGGAAAAATCAACTAGTGGGGTAGGGAAAAATGAACTACTAAAAATCATACAAGAATGTAGAGAAATTACAGACCAAATGCAATGTTTGCAGAATTCCCAAAGAGATGAAAGGGACGTTGGGGGGCCACAATATATAAACAAAGAATAACGCGTACGCATTTTGTGTTTTCTCTTTTTCCAAGCCATGCCTCAAGGCTTGGGATCCGTTTGATCCCCAAGCCTGAGGCATGGACTTGCAAAAGCACAACAAACAACATGTTTTTGCAAGAAAATGTAAAAATGTCACTTCCTCTATGATAAATCAAAATAAAACAATTGATCCATTTAAAAAAAATTATACCACGACGTAGAGTAGAGTTTCTTCTTTCTAAAAATATAATTTTTCAAATTTTCTGACTAATATAAGGTTTCCATATTATTTATTTTCTAACTATGCCTTTTTATAGCTATTTTTTTAAGTGTAAATATGTCTATCTTTCATGGTGTATCATTTCTTTGGGTGATCGAAATTTAAAATTATACTACCACAAACTAGGCATAATTCTATACATATTCAAAAAAATCTAATTTTAATATTTTTGTGGTAGTTAGGGGGCCACGGTTGAGCTCTATTATTTTTCAAAACATAAAATTTCTATACTAGAAAAATCATAAATAAAAAAATACTTGCTAAAAAATATTTAAAAAATTCTAGCACAAACTAGATGCTCCTAGCTATCTTTCTACCAAAGGGTTTTCAAAACTAATAAAATGGTGCTCAAAACATTATGGGGCACAAAAGTCACTCTATTTTGTTTTTTAACAAAAACAGGAGCATTTGTTGGTATTTTAGTTGTTTGAACCACTTAAAATTATTCATTTTCAATAAAATTTAGTAGCTTAGAAACTAGACTCAAAATGCTACGATTCATATTTCAAAACATCTTCCAATTATGAGTGTAACTATTTCTAAAAACTCGTACAAGTTGAATTTTTTTATTTTTCAGAATAATGCGTCAACTAAAGACCCCCTTTTCGCCCCCAACTTGGTGCACTTACCCATATATCCCCCTCAATATCTAGATCCATTATATCAAAAAAATTTGAAAAACAACTTCTGCAGAATGGTTTAAGTTTTGGGATACTCAAAAGAGGGCAGAGAGGAAGATTTACAAAAAAATCTTAAGAATATGGACATATTCTTTGTAACCTCTAGGTAAAACTTTCATGATGTATAAATGCACTTGATGCATTACAAAATATGATATCAACTTCTATTTTTCCTCGTGATAATCCTTTCTTTCTTTGTGACAAGAAACTTGTTCATGGTTAGACATGGTTCAAGATTTCTTAATTACTCTTTATAGGGGTTCATGATGTCTTGATTATTATCATGCAACTACCAAAATTCATCATGAATCAACATAACTTACATGTATTGAGATAGGGTAGCTTGTCTTGAAATATATCACAGTTACAACCATCTAATTGAGCTTTTATGTTCTTAATTTTAGCTAAATAATCCACAATTTTCTCATCCCCTTTCATGGGAGTTGTGAATAGATCTAAAACTAGTTTAATTATCTTAGACAACTTACGCCATCATGCATGGATTCTAATTTATTCCATGCATTTACAAGAGAGTCCATATGGCCTATATGCATCAAGAATTCATCTTTAATGCTTTTTCCGTTATAGGATGAAACAAAGCTCATGGGATCTCTAAGAAAATGAACTTATGTTTCCAGGAGTAGTGTTTCTTCCTCTAGGATGTTTTTCTATACCACCCCAAGATCCTATAGATTTCTAGCCATAAAACAGGCTTTTAAACACACTTTCCAAATGTTATAATTAGTTCCATTCAACAACTGTAAGACTTATCCATCGAAAAATTGCGTAACTAGCCATTTTTATTAATCGATGGAAATGAAGACAAAAATAGCTCAAAAATGACTCAAAGAGACCAAAAAGAGACAACAAACAAGCTACAGATCTTTTAAATTTTTATATGACAACAAACAACTCAAAATTAATTAACAATTAGCTTGAATTGGTCGATTTTAAGATCAATTAGACAAAGCTCAGCTCGAGGTCCAATTTGGAATCATCAGAAAAAAGAAACTTTGGAAGTTGTAGTACAAAGACAACTTAGAAAACCCTCAAGACAAAAATTTTCGATGAGTTATTTAGCAACTCGATGAGGCGAGATCAAAAACCAAGCTATACGAGCTCAAAACGAGCTACTTTAACAAAAAATATAAGTTAATAAATAGCCTAGGCGCAGGGACAACACATGGCACAAGATCAACAATACCAAGAGAGGCACATTTTGGATTTAAAATAGATCCTCGAGCAGATGCGAAACTTTAGAAATTAAAGTTAATGGCATTTCAGTCCGCGATAGAGTTGTAAAGATCAGGCAACAAACAAATAAACATGAGTTAATACGCTTTTCGCTTAAAGTAAATAATATATATGTGTTACATTTTAATTGGCTCACTTTTCACAATGAAGCTAATAATTCAGAAGAAAATTAATTAAAAAATAGAACCGTATATATGTGTGTATTTAATTAATTGGATCACATTTCACACTCTGACACAATGCGAAAGAAAAGTCTAAGTCAAACAAGCCACTTGTCAAAAAATTAATGGAAAAATTATAAACCAAACTTGAAATAAATTTTGGGTTTAGAAAAGGTATAATACAGGTGTCACAATCTAAGTGGTCTCAGCCAAACCAAAGCTTGACACATTGACACTTGGAAGTCTAACCAATTAAAATACGTGTCAAAAAGTAATTGGTTCGCACTTCTAAAGTCTAAAAAATTATGACATGTACGAGAAGCATTTTGAATACATGTGTCATTTTTCAATTAGATTAGACTTCGCAATTCACATAATTAATAAAACCCTCAAGATAAATAAAATTAGAGATCTCGTGGTATAAAGGAAATAGACATCTGCAATCTTAAGGAAAATTAAAAAACCGCAAAGAAAGAAATAGTAAACCCACGAAACAAAGAACTTGACACCGTGAAAATACTAAGACAGGTGTCACTTTTCTATTAGCTCACACTTTACAAGTTTTCCCAAAAATACCAGCTTTAAAAGCCCTCAACAAATGGATCTAACTAGATATTTCAGATCCACATTCAAAAATGACTAAAAGATATCGGTCATAAACAATGCAAAAACTTAATAAAAGCTCATAGTGACGATGGATTGAAACCATAAAAGACTAAAACTAGATGTAGAAGCAAATATCTAAGCATAAAAACACTTCAAACATGATCTAAACAACCATTTAGCCCATATTTCACTAGTATTTCAAAAATATTTGAGAAGGAATCTAAAAACTTAAACCCGGGTTTTCTCTGAAGACGAATGAGGAAATTTT
This sequence comes from Taxus wallichiana var. yunnanensis, assembly GCA_018340775.1. Taxonomy (NCBI): domain Eukaryota; kingdom Viridiplantae; phylum Streptophyta; class Pinopsida; order Cupressales; family Taxaceae; genus Taxus; species Taxus wallichiana. The sequence continues at coordinate 257,166,983 of CM031237.1, forward strand.
GGGTCTCACAGATCCAGCAATAAACTTAAAGTTTATGCGCCCTTTCAATTCAAAATACTTTTAGATCAATCTTGCACACACACAATCTCTAAACGTTGATACCATGTTAGATTTAGCAGGGAAATATAATCCATACGATCTTATATCCACCATTAAATCCGAAGACGATAAATTATGGCATGCATTCGATTAAGACAAAGACATAAATTGAAATAGATAGAGAATAACATAGCTAAATGAGAAATATCTTGAAAGAAATTAAAAACAAGAGAAGAGACAGATAACACCGATTTAAGTGGAGATACCTCGAAGGAAAAAACTCCATTTGGTAAAACACCTGTCTATATTAATAATTTACACAAGTTTAACCCAGACTTCCACTTCACTCCTTAGTCTTTCACTACTTCTACGAGCTATGTCTCTTGATTAGTTAATACAATACAATACTCATCTAGCATTCTACTAGTGTATTACATACTTTTCTCTACTAGCATATCTTATAGTTTGATCTTAGTATTTAATGTTGACCTGCATAAATGTAACCATTTGTTAAAGCCAATCTCGAGAGGGATCACCCACATCAATGTGGGTGGGTGAATCGGTCAAGCCACTTCATTCTTAATTGTGAAATACCTTCATAATACACTTTGATTAGAAAAATTAAGAATTTTGGGCGTGCCCAAATGGCTAATCCCACTTGACATTATCACCCCAATAATACCATCTATATGGAAATTGTAATAGGAATCATAAAATCTTATCATCTTCTAGTCAAAGTGGCTTTTGTCATAACAATGCTATAATTTTTGAAATACATTCTTGTCAATCAATGAATATCCGTATGATCAAAAATAAATCTGAATGTATGATCTAGAAAACTCACATTGAATTTTTTGTCTACTAGATTGAATGATGAAAGGATGTAGTTAAGGACGTCGACATCTATCTCAAATCTGTGGCATGTTAACTAGTCCTTCAAATTCGATCTTGTACCCAATCCTTGTACGTTTCATTCAATTGCAAGAGTACATTAATCTATGGGAACATTATGTTCTTGTATTGGATCTTGGGTAGGGTGGTGGACTTGCTAGTTTGAGCTTCCATGACATAGTTATGAAGGTTTCACGTAAGAATCGAGACCTGAAATATTTGAATCGGGACCGCAAATAGATGAATCGATACCTAGATTTTATTTTAAACGATTTGGAAATTTGACCTGTGAAAGTTGAGAATTGAATAGGAAAACTGTAGGCTCTGTGACCCATGAGCACCGAGAATTGAATAGGTTGAGATACCTATGAACAATTCGACTTAAATAAGAAAATTGTAGGTTGTGAGCATTGAGTTGAAAAGGAAGCCCGATATGAGAACTAAGATGAAATGGAGACCTATGAGCGAATCTTTGTGCTTGATAAGTTGTGACAAGTTTGAAAAATGAACAAGGGATGGGGTATTTATCGGATTAGGATTAGGTTTTGGATATTGGGACATGTAACTACAATAGCTAAAGACGTGTGACAACAAGGCTTAAGAGATGCAAGCAATAACATCATTTCAAGATGAATGATGATAAATAACTCTTAGACGTATGTCAATAAATTACTAGATGCATGATAACAAAAGATAAGGTTGCATAGAGAGGATGCTTATTTTCATGTGACAAGACATTTATTGTCGGCAGTAATAGGAAATTTTTTTATCGTGCAACATGTAAAACTTGTGGTTGCGCGAAAAAAATCACAACACGCGATAGTAAATTTTTAGTTATGTGACGGAAAATTTCCTATCATGTGACAACAAATTTATCTCGCGTGAAATCAAATGTCTAGTTGCGAGACAAGAAAAAAAATTTGTTCGACCAGGGACAATTTTAGTGGTGAATATTATATTCACAAACTTTCATAAATTCACATGTGTTGTGAAAGTGGTTCCAAGGATATTCCACCTCTAATTTCCCATAGGCCTCTTAAAAGTATCCCTATTGCTCATTAATATCATAAACTTTGGAGGTACCAATTAAGTAGGAACTTAGAGGTGATATGTTGTGGAATAGAGATGGGTGGAACCAAGGGTTACCTATTTCAATGTGGAGGAGACCACATTAATACTTGGGTTTAAGCATGGGAGTTTTGAAGTGGGAAGGGTGTCAAAATACACACCTACATAAAATCAACAATGATGGAAGCTATGAAGAGACCCTAGTGGGTGCATAATATGGGAAGGAGGATTGGCCACTTTGAATTTAGAAGGAGAGAGAATTTGATGCATGTTTAGAAGGTAGGGTTTGATCGGTTAGGTTCACCAAATGATTTAATATAAATTTAATTAAATCTAATTTCAGAGTAACTACTTTAACAAATGATAATTTGGTGATTATGTATAGTATGCACAAGCAATAACCATTCAACAATGTAAAACCCTAAGCGAATGAAGGAGGAAAGATTAATTAGCTCATTTTGTGCCACCTAGAAATGATCGAGACCATTTGAGTGTTGTTTCTTCTTGAAAGCTTGTGTCACAAAGGCTCAACGAGGGTTTGGGAACTTAGAATTGTGCTGCATGTAAGTGCTCGTAGTAGGATGGGAGTGCCCTGCGTTATGGACTAATACTGGATGCCTGTTTCTACTCAAATTCTCGAGTTCGATTTTTCTGGTTAGACAACATTTTCTCCAATATTCTCTTTGTCTCTCGACTTCGTTGTTAGATCATCGGTCATACTTCTAACTATGAAACAGATGTCTAGTTACACATTCCCACAAACCACATAAAATATAATTAAAAACGATGCAAAATGGGGAGTTAGATTGACCCCAACAAATACACCCAAATAATGAACTTACGACCAATTATTGCACTACATTGTAGATAAAATCATGCACTTTGAGTCATTATCTAGTCTTGATTGCATACTACTATTCATATGGTTCCTAAGTAAGAAAATTACTAATTAACCCATGTCTTTGGCCACCTTTCTTTGCTTTATGATTTTTCTTTCAGTCTTGCACTCTTACTTGCTCAGTCTATATTTTCACCTTTCGTAATTTTTCATTCTAGACACTAAGGCCCAAACGAGACTGCCAGCTCTAGGTACTCCCATCCCCTCTGGGAACCCTTGTCCTCTTTGTACTTTGGTTACACTTTTTGGGTCCTTTCTAGCCATTTGAGCATCTTATCTTTTTGGTAGTCATCCTTTTCGGGGTTAATTACGAAATTCAAGAAAAGGAATCATATAAATATAAAGTTATGTGATCATAATAAGGGACCAAGCACTAAACATCTACTATCTCCACCTATGGCTACATCTATCAAAGGAATCCATAGCTCCATTTGCATCCATCTATCTCCATCACAAGGGAAAAAGATAGTTCATCTGCATCACACTTCATAGGAGGGGAGTCTATTATTTCCATGCACACATTATTTACATTCTACATCTAGATACTTGCTCGCTACTTCAAGTGTGACTGGAACAAGAGCAACCTAGGGCACAATTCCACACACACACACATAACTAAATTGGGTTTGTGATGTAGTGTAGCACTCATTGATAATTCCATCATTTTAGAAGCTAAGGACAGTCTGACCCCTTCATTTGCATCTTTATTTTTAGGTTTTATGCTTTGTTTGGGGTTTTGCATGTGATTCATTCATTCCATATTTACATGGACATTTAGTGGAATCTAACGTGATCTAAAGGAGAACAAGTGTGAAACTATTACTTGAACACCTCATAGGAAGTTTTTCGAGCATCTACGCAGAGATCATGGCACCCAAAATTCAAACCAGTGGTGCTCACGGATGCCCATATCCTTCTCCAGCACCCCATTCTAGTCCAATCTCACCGGATCTACATTTTCTAGGCTTTGTGTGCAAATCCTCCATTTCTATTTCCAGCCGGTCTCCACCGCGACATAGTCCATCAATCTCTTTAATCAGCTAAGGCATCTTACCCCTCTTTTCACATTAGGGTTTTATATTTTCTATCTTATTTTTCTTGGGTATTATTTTAGTATTTTAGTATTCATTTATTTACTACAAACTTGCATTAGATTAGGCTATTATTTTACATTTTAGTATAATCATTTTGGTGAACCCCACACTCGAATCCACCTTCTTTCTATAGTTTTCTTCTTATGCTTTCGTCACTGTAGTGGTCGATTTGGGTCTCTTGAGCATCTTGAGCTTCCTCTATTCTCCCGTAGGGTTTCTAAATCTATGGCTGAGGTCTCTGCATCAATGGATACAACTGAAAATCCCTTTGCTAACTCTCACAATGTTCCCCTTCATGAAAATGAAGTGTCTGATAGTGAGAAATCATATGATGAGGATATTAATGTTGATCAAGACCAATTGAACACACTTATTGATTTTCAACAAGCTTTGCGTAATAATCCCACTCATCTTCCGCATATTCTGCATGCTTTGGTCACTTGCTAAAAATACTCATGATGTTGTCGCGACTCCACTTATTGCTAATTCTTTAGATCTCGTGGCCTCCACTCATCCTCTCACTCTAGTATCCATTCCTACCACTTCCACTCCTATCATTCCACCTAATATTCTCATTGCATAATCTGATTCCTCTTTAAATACTCATGATTTTACTTTTTTATAACAAGATATGCAGAAAAAAATTCACTAGCTATAGCTCACCACTTCTCATGTATCTCCATCTCTTGACTCCGCTTCACTTCTTCATACTCCTTTTACACCGCCATTTCCACGTATCCATTACCACCAAACTTCAACTCTCCTAAATTTCCCATCTTCAAAGGCCATGGTGACCCACAAGAGAATCTTTGAACTTTTCACAAAGTATGTCTTGATTATACGAATGATCACACACTCCTAGCACACTTTTTTCATTATAGTCTCCAAGAGTATGTAATGCATTCTATTCTATGACCTACCTATCCACTCCTAACATCTTTCACATTTGCTGGATGCTTTTCTCACTCACTTCTCTATCAATATCGACTCTAAGATATCTTATGCTCAACTCACACAACTAAAACAAGGATATAATGAATGCTTAATAGACTATGTTTTGTGATAAAAACACAACTTAACTAATATGTCTAATGTGTCACCTGGATCGTGAGCTTCAGATTTATTAATTTAGATTCTACTTCACCTGTATCTTCAGGAAATTTTTCTTCAATACATCTCCCCTCATTCGACCAAATATGTTATACTTTAAGCGTTATAAAACTAATCTTTTATCATTGCTAAGCTTAAATATTAGAACAAACATCATCTTCTACACGTTTTCAAACAAGTCAACATTCAAACCTTTCAACGACCAAACCAACTCGACACAAAAATTATGGTCAACACGATATCCACAACCAAAGAGATTCAATAGAAACCACCTCGGTGTACACTTACCAAATTCCCTTATCGCTTTCACATCTCATATTACACAGCCTTCTTGAGATAAATATTATCACAGCTTCCTCCACCGCTTGAATTATACCCATTACGACCAAAAGGAAGAAATTACAATGAGAACTTTCAATGTGACTATCACCAATGTCATTAGGTTGTGGATCCTGCTTTTCATGTGTGAAAGTGTTGAATCATGTACACTAAGAGTACTTGTAGCACTTTCCACATTAGAAATTGTCTCACCGGGTTCGGAGCCACTGCCCCCAGCTAGCCTTGAAAAATGTGCCCGAAGTATATCAGAAACATATTTTTCTCATATGGGTGGGATTTTTGACCCATAGGTTTATGGGACGGTTTTGGCCCATGGTTTTGTAAAACTACTTAAGCAGTTGTCTACTTATGTGGTTTTGTGCATATGGTAGGGTTGATGTAACATTACATATGTGTCTAAATTCGGGTGTGAATTTTGTAGAGTTTGTTGAGCATAGCTCCAAACAGATCTAGGTATTGTATCAGACGAGAGAGGTGGATTGTAATAAAATCAGAAAGTGATTCTTGGTGGAGTAGCCTAAATTAAGTGAACCACATTAAATATTGTCTCTTTTATGTTGTGTTATTTTTTTACTACACTTTTATTTGAGATCTATAATATTTTTCTGTCCTTATTGCATATTAGTTTCTATTGTTATTACTGAGGGATTTTTCCACATATTTTATCTCAAGTATTTCCTAAAAATGTGTGGGGCACTCTACAAATTGGTGTTTCAAACTCTACACAATCATCCAAGATCTTATTGATAACAAAAAACTTGAGCTCCTAGAGCCTACGAGACTTACACTTAGTCAATGAAAAATCATGAGCTTGTGGAATATTTAATAACCCACTTCAAAAGAAGACAAGAAATTTGATGATGCATTGGCTAATCATACATATTGTGTAGTGCCTCATCTTACACCGGGTACTCTTGATTTCCTAGTTGTTAACATTAAATTTCTCCACCAGTCATCTCTTTCTCTGATCATGATTATCATGTAACGTTTTCTTCTAACCACCTACATATTAATGCCTCTATCAGATTTGTATTTATAAATAATAATAAGGTTGATCCATCTTGGTCCATCAAACGCATGTTTTACTCCACTTCTCATCACTTATTAGTTATCCCCTATAAAAATGTTATAACTAATGAATAATTCTTATAAATTGTAAAACTTCATGTTACTGGTAGGTTCTCTCAACGTATGTACCCTTCCATGTGGGCAAGCAGGTTGATGGGTGTGACATGCTCTTAGGTCTCAATTGGATTTGTAGGTATAATTCAATAATCCCCATGAATCATTTACATATAAAAATTCATTCATAATAATCCAATTCATTTCTATTGATGGTGTGTGCTTCATCTACGCCATGGTTATAACCACTTTGCAAATGGCAGCTAGTGTATCTTACGCTTCATCTAAGACGCCACGATCCATAGAACATAAAGAATCGTCTTCTCCTAGTTCACCTACTCACATAAAACCTACATGGTCTCATCAAGCCTCTGCCTAGTCCAACAAACCAATATAATCTTATTCATCGACAAATTCACTCGCAACTTTCCAGTAGATCACCACCTCATT
>CM031237.1:257174093-257216593 GCA_018340775.1 Taxus wallichiana var. yunnanensis
TTTGCCAAGAATTTCCCAGTATGTCTTCGCAAGAAGCTATGAAGACTTGAGAGGTTTCAATCCAAAGTTGGCACAACATACCATGGAATCGATCCATGCTTGCCCATCAGGTGAAGAATGTGTACTAATCATTCAACCCTCACATTGAGCCCCTAATGAAGAAATAGCTAAACAAGCTAATAGAGGCAAGCATTATATTCCCCCGATCAAGCACTCAAGTTGGGTTGCAAACTTGGTTCTGGTCAGGAAGAAGAGTGGAGAAATCAGGTTGTGTGTGGACTTCCGAGACCTAAATAGGGCATCTCTCAAAGACCATTACCCACTTCCTTCAATGGAACAAATATTGCAAGTAGTATCCGGGTTCGAGAGAGATTCTCTCCCTAGATGGCTACTCGTGGTATAATCGTAATGGTGAAAGAAGATGACCAGTTCAAGATGACTTTCACCACCAAATGGGGCACCTATGCCTACAAGAAGATGCCATTTGGGCTATCAAATGCTAGAGCCACTTTCCAAAGGGCAATGGATATGGCATTCAAGGGGTTGATCAATAAAATAGTTCATATATCTTGATTACATCATTGACTTCCAAAATGCGAGTGGATCATCTCTTTCATTCGAGGCGGTGTATTTCAAGTGGTGTAGAATATTTGGGGTATCATTGAATCCCAAAAAATGCATATTCTTGGCTCACGAGGAAAAATTCTAGGCCATATTATTTCAAAGGAGGGGTTGACGATCGACCCGAGGAGAGAGTCAAGCAAGTCGTGGTGTTACCATTGCCAAGTCATAAGAAGGCTCTTCAAAGCTTCTTAGGAAGGATCACTTTGTCCGCAAGTTTGTTCCAAACTTTGCAGCTCTCATAAAGCCAATAACACCGATGTTGAAGAAGAGCATGGCATTTAAGTGACATCTCAAGGCAAGGCAAGTTTTAAGGCAATAAAAGAGGCTATATCTCAAGCTCCACTCTCATCAATCCAGATTCTCCAAGTATTTCATGTTATATGCCTTTGGTGGTGGAGACACAATTTAAATCCTCAGCACACAAAACAAAGAAGGATTAGAACAACCAGTTGCTTTCTTCAGTCAAGGCTTGGAGGAATACAAAACTAGGTACTCTTTCATTGAAAATCATGTCCTTGCAGTGATCGGAGTTTAAATAAATTCAAGCACTGTCTCAAACAATAAGATCCAATTATTGGTCTCTCATGCGGGAGTCAAGGACTTCCTTCTAAAAAAAAAGGATCTCGAATGAGAAACGTGCAGATGGATCACTCGTGTCATGGAATATGACATCAAAATTAAGGTCACTAAGCTAGTACGTGGAAAAGGACTATGTGAACAACTAGCTTTGAGTCAGAAAGTTGAAGCAGGTGATGAAAAAGAGACTGTCTTGGTACTACAGGATGGTCAAGAACAGAAAAATGATAATGTGCCCTCTCCTTGTTGGACTCATAATATGATACACTTCCTACGGTAGGCATATGCCCTCCGAGAGTGTGAGCAAAGCAAAAAGGAGATACTTGGATTACAAGCCATTCCATATGTGCTTGTTGATGGTGTTTTGTTTAAAAAGGACATCAATGGAGTTCTATTGAGGTGCATTGGGACAAGTCAAATTGAGAGGGTGTTACAAGATTTTCATGATGGAGATTCCTGAGGACATTTCGCCTCCACGGGTAACACTCTCAAGATAATGAAGGCGGGTATTATTGGCCCACAAGTGTTTAGTGACTCAAGCTACACACATGGATAAGAAAGTGCAAGAAATGTGCACTCTTCACAGAAAAAGAAAGACTAGCAAAGACTTCCATTGCACCCAATTTTGGTTGACCAACCATTTATGTAATGGGGATTGGACTTCATCGGGGTCATCAACCCAAACTCAAGCCAAGGCCACAAGTGGATTCTCACGGCAGCATCTATTTCACCAAGTGGACCAAAGCAAAGTAGACTCAAAGAAGCAAATGAGTCTAACATACTAGACTTTTATGAAGGAATAGTGACCGTGGTTTGGTGTGCGGCCACTATCATATCGCATAATGCATTGGCATTCATAGGTTCCAAGATTACAGAATGGGCCCTCAAGAATGGAATCTATTTGAGCACCTCTTCAAATTATTACCCGCTTGAGGTAATGGACAGCAGAGTCCATGAACAAGAATTTGCTAAGCATCATCGAAGGACTCGGATGAAAACCAAAGGACATGGCATACCAAGCTAAAATCAGCATTGTGGACTGATTGCATAACACCAAAGAGGTCTACTGGTAATTCTCCCTACAAGTTGGTCTATGGGAAAGAGGCGTGTTGCCTATATCATTAGAATTGCCAAAGATTGGAGCTCATGAAGAAGTTGGAGTTGTCGAGTTTGAACCAATGGAGGCCGTATGCAGAGATGATGGAATTGGAAGAAATAAGAGAACATGCGGTTCGAGACGATTGAGAAGGATCGTGCCTTAGTAAAAGATGGTTTGATAAGAAGGCAAGAGCAAGGACATTCCAGAAGGGGACCTAGTTCGAAATGGGATGTAGATCGGGAAAACCAGAAGGCATTCCAAGTTTGATGCCATTTGGAGTGGCCCCTACATGGTCACGGGATTTAAAAGTAGTAATGCCTTCCAATTGTCTACATTGGATGGAGAAGAACTCCTGATTCCGGTTAACTAATCTATCTTAAACATTTCTACTAAAAGGAAAAGGTTTACCCTTGTAAATATTAGCCTAATTTTCAATTCCTCTAAGTGTGTATGCACATTGTCTTATTGTAGTTAGGTTTCAATTTCCCTAAGTGCTTTGGCATAGGTTTTGTTGCTCTCAGGTTGATTTTCTACAGTTCAAAGTGTTGTCGGAGGAGTCGCATATCGAGCTCGGGATTAGATATCGTGTTGGTTTCAGGTTATTGCTTATGGCTCCATGCCCAATGGATTGTTAAAAGGCCACTAATCTTCTACCTAGCAGGCAGGTGATCCCTTTGAGTCGCCAAATTGTTGTATATATCTTTCCCCCCCGGTAGATATAGGAAAGCAGAAGAATATGGAAATCAAAGAAACTCAAAGCCCAACAAAATTGGATGCACCAAGGCATAGGTAAAGGGCGTACAACACGGAGTGTCGACAAGGGAAAATTCGTGCCTAAGGTGTAGGTAAAGGGTGCATAGCAAAGAGTGTCGACACGAAAATGGATGCGCCAAGGTGCGAGAGTAAAGGGCACACAAAGAAAGAGTGTCGACATGAAAATGGATGCGCAGGCACGGTAAAGGGCGCACAACACGGAGTGTCAACAAGGGAAAATTCATGCCCAAGGCATAGGTAAAGGGTGCACAACAAAGAGTTTCGACACGAAAATGGATGCGCTTGAAGGCATGAGTAAAGGGCGCACAACACGAGTAGTGTCGACACGAAAATGGATGCGCCAAGGCATAGGTAAAGGTTGCACGACAAAGAAAGAGTGTCGACACGAATATGGATACGCATTTGGCGTATGTAAGAGGATGTCGACACAAATATGGATGTGCCTATGGCACACCTTCAGGAGGCGCAACATTCTAAGCACCGACAGAAGCAGACTCACGACCCGGATATTCGACGGCCATAAATTTTCACAGGGATCTCAGATTCACGCAAGGTTGGACTTTTTGGAAAGCTTACGAGGTCCTCTGTCTAACTACGACTGGATATCTTTAATTGGGTGGGAACAAGTTCTTAAAAATGCAAAATACAGTTCGCCACTTTTTAAGTTTGCTAGGGTTCTCACCTACCGTCATAATGAGATGAATTAAATGCAATCTGGAGGTGGTTGGGGTAGGTTTGGAATTCCTCTCTCTCTTCCCTCTCTCATTCTTCCTATAAATTGTAAGGAGGAGCTTCTTTCTAAAGGTTGGACATTCTTGTTTTCCCCTCCCTTCTTCTCTCTGCGGGTGAATTTGTGGAGTTAAAACCTCCCATTTAAAACTGTGTAATGCAACTTTTCCTCTTGGCATTTTTTAGTGTGTTGTATCAATATTTGGAGCAAATAATGCATATCGTGGATGATTCTCAACCTCTCTGTGTTCATTTGCATCCTCTTGATCTTTCACCGCAAATGCTATCTATGCATGATCTTACATTGCATTTTTATGGTTTGTGTTTATTGGCAAGACAGTGTTCTTCATTCCTCGGTGCATCACCTTTGTTAGTTTAGGTTTATTTTTATGCATCTTCTTACCCTGTATCCTTGGCAAGTTAGATTAGGTTTTTGAGTAAACCCTCTCGCATTTTTTACGTGTGCATCGAAAAGAGGAATAGGAATCGTCCTTCATCCGGAGAGCTTTTCTCGATTTCACGGGGGTCCCACACTTGGGAAAAGCTCCATGTTATGCAATTTCACCGAGAGTCTCAACCCATCAAGTTACAGACACTCGGTGGTGCCGTGTTCGCCACCAACAAAGAACCACCACGAGAATAATACGTAAATTTCACTCTAGGCATATTGTTGAATTACTACTATCTAAAGGGATAAACACTAAGGAAAAGGAGTGAAAAGTGTTGGAAAAAGTAAGTAAATATAAGGGATTGAGAAGTAAAGAAGGATAAGTCACATAGGCATGCTGTAAAAAAGGAAATGGAACTTGGACATCACCATTTGTTCTGGAAACAAAATTTATCATCATATATGATTTTTACTATTCCACCAATGCAACACCGTGCAATTTTGGGTGCGTACATATTGCCCCCTCGAGAGAGTCATTTTAGCCATGAATGGGCATAAACAGAGAGTTCCAAGTATGGCACCCCCAAATGGGAAAGTTATAAATTATACGTCACTCACTTGTGTGTTGAAATCACGCTAATCTAATATTCCTGCCACCTACAAGAGAAAAATGAGAATAAAGTGCAAATATAAAATGTAATCAACAAAACATTTTTAAATTAAAATGACAAGAGGACTCACCATATCCATAGGGATAAAGAATATACCCGTGTCATCCCTCCATCCTTGTGTACACATACTAAAAATGACATTAGAAAACACTATATGTATATAACTTTTTACTATTTATAGAAATCATTTGTACTTACCCACTTAGTCATTTTTAGAGCTCTGGATCACCTCGTGATCATTTCGCATGAGACTACTTTCAAATTGATGAGAAATTCAAGATTATGGTAGTGCAATCAATGAAAGCGAGAGAGGGTCACGATCAGGTTAGTTATTAATATTTTTCATTTTTTCCCTAAAATGTAGGAATTAATCAAAACTAGTTGTAGGGGTAATTTTTGATAATTTTATAGTGAAAATGACCACAAGGGGACACCTTTTATCATATGTAGTTTATTTGATTTAATTTGATGCATTTTTGTCACCTTTTTGAGTTTTTAGTCTTTGTGGTACAGTCTGAATTTTTGGGCGTAACCATAGCATTGGTTACGTGACCACCACTCTCCACGAATGGTGGTTTCATAACTTCCTCGAATGTTATGAAAATTTCTCTCGGAAAGTGATGAACACATAAATATCGCAGGTGCAACCACCACTCTATTATGAGTGGTGATTTTGTAATTGTCAAGGCAATTTTCAAATTATTGACTAAGTATGGAATTTTTTTTTTTTATTGTATTTTTATTGTTTTTGTGAGCTTGTTATATGCCTATGAGGTTCTAACTTTATATTTTATTTTTGTTTATGGGTACATAGAGGATATATTAGAGGGATAAGGGATTGTGAATGTGGATTGGTTTCCCCTGATCTTGAAGAGATTGACCCAAGAAGAGAGGGGGTTATTAGGGAGGGTTAGTATTTAGAGGATTTCACGTACATGACTCGTTACGCCTTTGATTCACTTACTCTCGTGAATTATTGAGTTATTGGGACGCAGACCGGAACACTTTACGGCAGTGCTCTAGAGTTAGAAGTGAGTAGAATATGACCTTAGAGGGCATCTACCAAATACTTGGAGTTCCTATCACCATTAGGAAGCTAGCGCTAAAGAGTGTTGTCTCAAAATTGAGGCTCACAGTCAAGGCCACTTACTTGACAGATGCACATAAATATGATATTGGTGTCAAGTAGGGTGTTAGTGATCCATAAATAGGGGTAAAATTTTTAACTACCCATAGACCTCTATAGGCAAGCTGCTAGATTTAATACCCCAGTATATATTATCAATTTTAAATAAATGCAATGTAAATGAAGTACACACACATTACAAATGAAATTGATAAGATACTTTTAATGCCTACATCTTCAGGTTCATATGAACCAATTCATTATACTTCAAAGTTGTAAACTAGTACAAACATACAATAAGGATATGAATCTAAATGCAGATACCAGATGAACATATCTAATTTTATACCCAAATGATAGTTGCATAGTAATTCCTCCCATGTGATAGTGGTTTAGGGATTCCACCCTTTATGATAGTGGTATAGGGATTCTTCCCTTTATGATCACATACCTAGTCGATTACACATGAATCTAAATCGATAAAATAAAGTGATCAATATTCAGTAGATAAATTTGAATTGGAAATATGAAGAGAGAATGCTCTAAATCCACCGAGAAGTATAAACTCATTGGATAGTCACCGTCAGAAGTATATGTCTTTAAATAGTCTTCCTTAGATGAGAGGTATGCTTGAAAAGTATCCTAATGAACTCCAAGAAATGATATGACTTTTGTGAGGTGAAACAATGTCCAAACTCTTCCAAATTAATAATACAATGTCACCATTGGAAGCTTGAAGGAATTATGAGAATATTTCCTTTTACACTAAGGCCTAATGTAGCCTCTAAGACCTCCAAATTTGATGATATGTGAAACTTCCCTTTAAGGCCTTAGGGTGCACAATTAATAGTTCTTAGTTCAAATAGAACAGAGCCCCTTTTATAGCTCCTTGAGCTATGCAATGTAACGGTTGGGTATTAATAGTTTTAATTGGGTAGTGGGTCTGGTTCTCCCCACCAACCCCTTTTCTTACCACCCTCTTAAGCCTTTAATGGCTTTGTCTTTTAAATGGCCACATCGTTTTTTATTGCCACTCCACGTGGCTTACTACTTCACCGATCCACATGATGGCTTTACGCCCACTACATACACATGGCGTATCCTTTTAAATGTGGATGGTTATAGTATTAGTCCCATATACATGGGTAGTCGATGCACAAAATCCTTTGTAAGGAATGGCCACCATAGAGGGAAACATCACATGGCCACGCATTGTTACTTTTACATGCCATTTAAATCCATAAAGGCCTCGAGTTGGGCGGTAGCCATGTTGAAATTCCTTATAGTGTAGTATCTGATCTAGCTCTATTGAATGTAGCCAAGTATATGGGCTCACAAAAATTAATATATGTGGTGGCACGTTGGGTTAAGCCGTGTGTGTGGTCGAGGAGGATAATGTGAGCTTATTTTGGAAATATCAATTTCGCTCATCCCAAAGTCCTTTTCTAATCAATGAGTTTTCTTGAACATAGAGATTAATAGATAGCTCGTTGAGCTATGTGGAGAGCTCGTCGAGCCATGTGGAGAGCTCACCAAGCTATGTAGAACTCGCTCACACCATATGAACTCATCTTGTCGAGTGGCCGATATCAAACCGAGTTAGATCGGTATAAATGCATCTTCATCGTTGTGGTAGGCCACATGGTGGCCTAAGTACCCACCACATGGTGAAATAATTATGCGGTGACAAAGGTACCCCTCTTTGAAAAGAGTGTGTTTAACTTGGTCGAGGGCCCCACCAGGTAAAAAGTGAGGTCCACCTATCCAAATATGAGTGTCGAAGACTGATGTCATAAAAAACAATTTTCTTGCTCCTTCGCTTATGCACGCTTCTTCCTCCATGTGTTGTTTCCACGTTGGTCGGTTGACCTCGCTAGTTCTAAAATTTAAATTTTGACCAGACTTTGACTGATTTATCTTGAGCATACTGAGTCTTTTTCCGTGTTCCGTATCAACAGAAATCTCACCAATGCTCTACCACTTTTTTATAGTTTAGGAATATTTAGGGAATTCCCTAATGTCCCAAAATTTCCTCCGGATCATTTAGATTGGTTTTAGTTAACACTAAACCTATCCCTACTCTATGCAAGGCCATCATTAGTATCTTGGCCTTGTGTTTGATCAGGGACAAGAGTGTAGATAGGTTTCTATATTGTTGGGCTCCCATTATTCATAAGCATTGAGATGTATGGAAGAGTTTATTCTTAGGGAGTGGAAATTTTGGGAACTACTTATCAAAAACTCTACAGGGTTGTCAAATTAGGGCTAAGTCCCTCAACCACCTCACACTTGTTATGTCCTAGGTATATGAGAGGATGATCCCCTACCAGAGGGGAATTGGGATAACATATCCCAAAGCGATCAGAGCATCTAGATGGGTCGATATGGTTCCGCTTAGGGCCTTTCATAGTTAGTTTCTATATTTACTTTAGTAGAGATGATATCCCATCTATATCGGGATATGGTAGGTGATGGGGTGAGGAGGTGACTACATTGAATTCTTACACCATAAAAATTCAGCTTAGTTTACTGTTAAGATTAGCGAGTAAATACTCACCCATTACTCCAAGTACCTCGAAATTTGGGAACCCTTATTTCAATTCTCTTCCATATGTTTCCATAGTCTACGAGAGGTATACGTGAGGTGATATCTACCTAGAGAGGTTAGTTAGAGTGTACAATTATTCCTCTGGGATTATTATTGGTACACGATAGACACACTAGATCTAGGCATTGGGGTAGTAGTTAGGTCGAGGAGTGTGCTTCAGATTGAGGCAGTCTGACACATAGCGAGGAGGAAGAGGAGGAGGCCAAGACCGATTCGGGTTTGGGAGAGGATACTGGGGCTCGAGTGGCGAGGGATGGAAGAGGCCTCGAAGCAGCCTAAAGATGAGGCGAGAGGTAGAGACAAGGACAGTGCATACACATGAGACCTTTCCTATAGATGAGGCATTTGTGCATCTTCATCATGAGGAGGAGGTTATATTTAAGGAGCATGCACCATCTCCCACACCGTCACCATTCGTTGATCCGAGTTGATGCCTAGAGATCCGAGTGCGTTAAACACTCTTTTCCATACATTCACATATTATAATAGATGTTGTGAGCTTTTACATTTTATTTTATTTTTAAATGTTTCTAACTCACCATTATTTATTTGCACTATGCAACATCTGCTAATGGATGGAGAAACCTTATTTGTTGCATAAACTTAGACATCTTCACGATCACTATGAGGAAGGATTGGGAGGCACTTCTTTCCAACTACGGATATCTAGCATTAGTTAGTCAAAGACACTGCTGACATGTTATCTCCATCCCTGGAATGTTGTAGAGGATTTGACTCAAATGATGATAGATATTTCCATTCATGAGGACAAAGAGACAAAGGACAAGAACACTCGCGTGTGCAGAGCTACCACTATTGGTTGCTCAACTATATAGTCCCATGGACATTCACACGATCTACACATGGAGGTTCTCATGTTATGCCGAGCCATTCTCATCATAGATTCACAGTAGGACCCCTCTCTTTGCCACATCGCAAGGATCCAAGAGGGAGGGAGAGGCCTGAGCCTTTATTGCTTTGAGGTAGTTTTTACACATATATTGATTTTTGTATTTTCAGCTCAACATTGAACATTTTGACCACACTTAATAGTGTGACAGAGTTGTACACGAGAATACATACATACATACATACATACATATATATATATATATATATATATATATGTAACTTTTCGCTCAAATTCCTTGTAAGATTTGAATTTGTTATGGTTTATCTCATCTTTATATTCTTAGATGGTTTACGATTTCGATGTTTTTATATTTTAGAATGTATGATTATGCATGTGACAACAAATTGTAACTTAGATTATTGTTTTATCAAGTAATATTTAGCATTTCTATTTCATTAGAAAAATGTGTTGAATGTGGTAAGATGAAAAGATGAACTCGATCCATGTTAGTGTAGGTTATTATTTATGATTTTATTTATTTATTAGGTTAATTATTACACTTGTGTTAGCCTTACACTTGTTGGGTTAGCTTGCTTAGGTGTACTAGTTGTGTGGATTTAGTTTATTAGTTGTGTTGAGTTAGTTTCTTAGTTATGTGTAGTTAGCTTACTAGTCCTCCTGAGTTAACTTAACTACCAGTATCAGTTAGTGGGAGTTATTCACCACTGATCTAGGTAGTAGTTGCACTTCCCTCCTCCTATATGTACATATTTATTATTGAATAATTCAAGTCATTGTATTGTAATGTATTGAGCATTATGGATTATGATAGATTTCCATATATGTTATTTTAGCTCTTCTGTATTGCAAATCTAATGTGGTGTGCTATTATCATATGAGATCATGGTTTGGAACAATCTTCTTATCGTTCCTTTCATGGTATCAGAGCGATAGATGATGTAGACATCCATATGTAAGTTTTTCTTTGCAAGCAAGGGTTTATTATTTTCATGTATTTGGAATTTGTTATCAATTTTCTGCAGCATGCATTTTTATGTAAAATAGAGTGCGGAATTGGATTTGGAAGGTGCCAAAACCCTAGAATCGACTGTAAACTCGACCATCTTTTGAGACAGTCAAATCTTGACATTTTTTAAGGGTTTTTAGCACATTTATCAAAAATCCATACAATTATGTCTGAGACATATTTTTTGACTCAAAAATTGTATTAGCTTTCTATGTTTTTTGAGAAACTTTCTCTGGGTTTCTCTTTTTTTTAAACAGTGTGAAAAAAAAGAGATATTTATAGTACAAGTTTGTATTCACAATTTTACTTTTTGGGTGCATTCTTTTATCCACTAGATATAAGCGTGTACCTTTGAGATGCATTCTTTTACCCTCTAGATATTTCTATTTTGGATGCAATCTTTAATCCACTGGATGCAAATATGTACCCTCTTGGTGCATTCTTTTATCCATTTGATATTTATGTGTACCCTCTGAATGCAATGATTTACCCTTTAGACATTTAGATTTTGGGCGCAGTCATTTATCCTTTGGTTACAAGCCTATATCGTGTGGATGCACTCTTTTACCTTTTGGACATTTGGGTGTCACGTGTACCTTTTAAAAAAACATTAGCATTAAAATATTATTTTAATAACAAAACCTTCTAGAGCTCATAACTTTTGATATGTAGCTCGGATTAAGGTGATCGATTTTTTTTGAAATTGTGTATTTTTTCAAGATATACGCATTGGTGAAATTTTTAAACACATTTAAAATTTAAAATTTATTTTTTCTCATTGTAATGTTTACACGCACTCAATTATAAAGTGCCAAATATGGGAGAGTGGTGTAATCACTTGTGGACGCAATTTCAGTTAAGTCTGACGTCCTCAACTTTTGGGTGTTGCATTCTTGTATCTATGGGTGTATGCATTTATATCTCTCTACTAAATAGATTTTTGGTGTCACTCTACCCATTCAGAGAAGATGGGAGGGTATGGTGATGATACTCATTATTTGGGTTTCATGTATTTTCCTTATTACGTGTTTATATTACTTCTTCAGGTTTCATGTCCTTGCCTTATTACCTTGGCTTTTCTTGGATCGTGGCACTCCTATTTATTTGGATCTCATGTTCTTGCCTTACTTGCCTTGGTTGTTCTTAAATTGTGGCACACCTATTTGTAGCAGTTGATCAAATTATGTTTGGTGTTTTTTTACACTTTCGACATCACTCCATTGACAGTCTCCTTGCATGGAGCTATTCTAGTGAAACCTAGTGTCAATTGTTTTTAATTCTATGATCGAGCAGTGGATTCATACCACAGTGTGCACCACACTTCTTCAACATTGTATGAGTTTTTGGAGCTGATATTCTTAGGATATCTTGCAATGGGATTTTTCTCTCTACTTTGTTATTACTAGTTTTGGGTACCTTGCGGTGTCCATTTTTCCTAGTTGTTATACGTGGGTACCTCATCAGGCCTTATTGTCGGGACCCACCTTATTTTCCACCCACCTAAGCTATGATTACAAGAGGGTGTTAGTGTAGGTTATTATTTATCCTTTTATTTATTTATTATGATAATTATTACACTTGTGTTAGCCATATACTTGTTGGGTTAGCTTGCTTAGGTGTACTAGTTGTGTGGAGTTAGTTTACTTGGTTTTGTTTAGTTAGCTTCTCGGCTTATGTGGATTTATCTTATTAGTCTTTGGGAGTTAACTTAACTACCAATATCAGTTAGTGGGAGTTATTCACCATTGATTTAGGTAGTAGTTGCACTTCCTCCTCCTATATGTACATCTTTCTTATTGAATAATTCAAGTCATTGTATTGTAATGTATTGAGCATTATGGATTATGATGGATTTCCATATATGGTATTTTAGCTCTTTTTTTTTACAAATCTAATGTGGTGTGCTATTATCATCTGAGATCGTGGCTTGGAACAATCTTCTTATCATTCCTTTCAAATCCATTCTTAACCCCACACAACTAGTAGGATGTGAGGGATCATCACCAAGAGTTAAGAAGGACACAAGTTATATGACTTGAAGAATGTGAATGTGAATGACGATCAAGAGACAAGACTTTGACAAAGATCCAATTAAAAACTTGTAACTCAACCCTATTCGAAATCAATTTTTCTTGCAAGTTTGTCTAGACTTAGATTCATGGATGGCCTATTGATTGAAAAATCTGGTTTTGAGGAACAATTCTCTCTTAACATACACATCTAGTTCATTTTCATGGGAATTTTTAGAAGCACTTTTATTTTTTTATTTGTAACTTATGATTTATTAATGTGACCCCATACGTATTGCCCCATGCTACTAGTAAGAATCACGAGATCATCACCGAGGACAAGACATAGGTGAGTAAGGGAACTTCCCTCCTTTTCTAATCTCATGCTAACAATAAGAAGAATGGGCTCATCACCAAAGTTTGGTAAGGGCAAGAAGTGTAGTTTTATTTGTAAATGAAAGTATTTTGTGTTTATTATTCATTGATCTTTTTTTCAATTAATTTTGGATTGTGCTTTTAGGAGGGAACATTTTCCCCTAGCCTCAAGACCATGCAACCAATACCCGTAAAATGTGAGGGCTCGCTAGAAGGTTGAGATAGGTGAAAAAATATTCTGAGTAAAATGTTTAGAGATTTTTTTCATAGAGAACTTTTTTAGGGAAAGATTTATCATCAAGAAGCTTCTAGAGAAAACTATGGGAAAGAAACACCCAAATTGGGAGAAACCATGAAGAAGAATAAGCATACAAGTCCTTGTAGTATCAATGTAAAATTTTGGTCTCATAAACATAAATGATAATAGAGATTGAATAATTTTAATATGTGTAATGAATATTGAAGTATTATGATTAATATTTTCATCAATGCTTGAAATTTTAAAAGGTCACTTGAAAAGTAAGTTTTTTATTTTTAATTTTAACAAGATGATAATGAAAATGAAAGAGTGGTATGAATGAAATAATGTATAATGTGGAAATCTAAGTGACTATATATGGAAATTTTTAAGGTGAAGTGAGTTGATGGACTTCATCAAACTCGCCACCTCCATGGTACAAAAATGGCACAGATTTTATAGCTTCTATTTTCTTGGTAAGGGCTTACTACCTTGGTTTAAAATTACAAACCTCACCTACTATCATATTCATTACAATACCTAGATTTTTGTTTTACCATCCATTTGTACGAGGCCTTTATAAACCTCTTTGTCATGTTCTTGACATATTATGTTCATGTGAGTGTGATGGAATTATCTAACTCTGTTCCCTATGTAGGGAGTCATGATCACATTTGGGATTTTTCATGTTATGGGGTCATGTCTTATGGACATAAAAGCTTGGTTTTTAACACATTTGTATCTGGACCAAGGATAGGAATGGATGAATCCTTAAAGATGGCTTTGATGGGTATTGTTTTATTTTGAAAGCCTCTTCTTCTTATGTTATTTATACTTTATGTATGCCTAGACCAATATCATCGTAGGAAAAGAGGATAGAGCAAGGAGATTACCAATTCCTTATGGTTTGAAAGGGAGAGGGACAATTTCATCACTCCCTAAGAGTTTCATAATCTCAGTTGTGGTTTTGGTGGACATGGTTTCTATAGACATCATCTTACCCTTATCCTTTTCTCTACCTCTAATGTTTTTGGATCATTGACCTCAAGTTTCGAATTCTTTGGGTGGCCACAACTAATTCCTTTGGGATAAGAAGTTTTTTAACATATTCACGGGAGCTCATACTCCAAATTAATCCCTAGTTTCTTCTTAATGTTAGCTAGGTTAATATCGAAAGGCTTCAAATCATCTTGAGCCATTAATACCTTCCCTAGATGAAGAAATCATACTTCTTGAAACAAAGTAAAGGAAATGGCCTTCATCATATGATCCCATGGACTATTAAGGATCATATTATAGTTCATTTCCTTATCGATGATGTAAAACTCAATCAGAATAATTTTTGTCCCAAGGGATAAAGGAAGAACTATAGCCCCAAATGAGGTGGCCTTAAGACTTTCATACCCTCGCAACATGTTTCTAGTATAGGAGAAATTAGTCTCCCATATCTTAGCTTCGTAATAAATAGAAGGGAACTACATTCACAAAGTATCCCTTTCATCAATCATATATCTCTTGATGTAATTATTATATACCTAAACATCTAGGTATAACGTAAGAACTCATCTTCAAGATATTCCAAAGATCAAATGGCATCTTGATTATATTAGAGACAAACCCAATATCCCTATCACTCTATCCCAGAGGATGTACTTGAAACAAATATTATTGATTTGAGCCCCAGGTGGAGGTGTAACATGAATTAGGTGACCAATACCCAATACATCTAGCAACAATAAATGACGCATAAGAGAGTTCTTGAATAAGTCTAGGAATGAAATGTGAGAAAATGTATTTCTTAAATCGATATCAAATCATAAGCTCTTACAGGTTTTGAGACTATAGGAGCATCATCTTGCAAGAGAGAATGAGTGGGAAGAGGTTTTGAAATGTACTCCCTCATCTAAGTTGTTGTGTTAATCTCTAGTTCAACCTCTAACTCAACTAATCCCAAAATCTTTGTATTGTTGTTTGGGCCTAGGTTAGGGGAAACTCAATGGTTGTTTGAATTTGAGGCATGATGATCATTTCTCCTAATAAGGATACCCGTGTTTATGTTTTGAGGACCTACTTTAAGAATTTCAGGTCAATTATGGAATGAGTCCCGATATATTCCTGTTTACATTCCCGAGGTGCAAAAGGTCCTCTATAACTAGGTTGATATGTTTCTTCAGGACTCACTAAAACATGTCCACAAAGAGATGGCTTTAATTTTCGATGAGTCTTTGTATAAAATTTATATAATCCCTATAAGTCCATGTGTCATGACCTATCACATGGTAAAAAATGTAATATAGATTGGGGTTGTAATATCTTGGCCTTTCATTTGAGTTATGTTGTTGATTATAACCTCGATTATAGCTTTGAAATTAGTTGTTATAACATAATTCATTGGCACTTGGCCACCGTTTAGGTAATAGTTCGGGCCTTGGGTTTGAGCCTGTCGAGGAGGGGATGGTTAACATCAACCGCGCTAATAGAGAAATTAGGGCCTCTTTAATTTCCCACTTTTTGTTTTTATTGTTATTGTTAGTGTGACCATTGTTTATAAAACCAGCGTTCTATGTTTGATCAGTAACACCATCCACAGTAGCACCACGATTGGGATTCAAGACCTTGGGACCTTGGTTGTTGGCTTCGTTATTTTGACATTTAATGTTATTTTTATTATGGGACACCAAGTTCCCATTAAGACCGTAATTCTTATGCCTGTTTGTCCGATAAAGTGGCTTAGTTGATTTGGAGCATGCCCTCTAGCACTTTTTTTGTAACTACGAAAGGAAAATTTGGAATTCCTAATTGATCTCTCAATTAAGGGAGTGAAAAAAAAGGTTGCAAAGTTCCATTTGGTCCATGTTAGATGTACTTGCAGGAGAGGAAAAAAACTTGATGCCATCTCTAGATGAAATGTGCAATAGATTTTCTTTGCTCTTGATTGATATGTAGAAACTCCCTAATCCTTGTACAAAGAAACTTGTTCATCTCAAAAGATCTAATGAATTCAGAAATAAGTTATTTGAAATAATGTATAAAAGATTTTGAATCGATAAAGTACCAATCTAAGGAAATTCCATTGAGAGTATTTGGAAATATATTAGCTACCACAACATCCCAAGGAAGCAATTCCTTAATGGAAGTAGCATATTCCTCAATATGAGCATTTAGATCTCCTTCTCCTTAAAATTGGGTAGATCGGACAATGGGCTTGGAAGCATGACACCCGTATGGTGAATTCAAGGGGCTCTTTCAAGTATTCAACATAGGTACACATTTACGTAGGATTCCACCAATGATGATCCCTAATGAGGGGAGGATTAGGAGTATTTGGATAAGTTGTATTGTAATTGTTGATTGAGACATACGAGATCCTTGATATTGTTTATAAGGATTGTAGAAGGTGTATGCATCCATGTGAGGGGACTCTGAATACACGTGCAGGTAAGGAGGAACAACATTAGGATATGGGCTAGTGGGCGTTGGGAGCTAGGAAAATACACTGCTAACAATAAAGTAAAGCAACTAGTTAGATACCTTCTCCTTCATGATTCCTTAGAAAACCTCAGAATGAGAAGCAAAGTATGGATTAGCCCTGATTGTGTGAAATGTAGTTTTTCCTCCAAACCAGGAGGAATACCTTTGTTGTAATAAGATCTACTTACATTACACCAATGGATAAAGGGTATAATGTATTTGGGATGATAAAAATGGGGTTATTTTGGAATTACGACGATGTGGCGATGATGCTTTATATTCAAAGGATGTAAGAGCTCGACTAGATATTCAAGCTTATTTTGAAAGAGGGGGTGAGGATCTATTTATATCCTAGAAGTAGGATTAATTTGGGGGTTTACAATAATCATGATTATGGAAAGTAAGCATGATTAGGTAATTGGGAGACATGAGGAATGGTATAGAATTACAGGTTGAATATTTAATTCACAAGTGGGTGGGCATAAGGAATATTTGACATGTGAGGAAGATTGGGTTAAGGTTAGGGGTTCAAATGGATTAATTAATCAATTAACATTGATTAATTCAATGTGTATTTTGTGGGAAATGGATCATGGAAATTTATTTATTTACGATAGGTGTGAAATTGGGGTGTCTACACTTTTCCCTCTTTGTAAGGGTGCTATGAAATTAGTGTCCTTTCAAAGAAATTAGACATGATGAGTGAATATGCCCCAAGTGGAAGGATTGAAATTTTTGAAGAGATTCTTCTTTAGGAAGGTGTTCCTTCGATCAAAATTTTTTAGAGGAAGAAAAGAGAAGGCATTCTCTAATAAATAAGTAGAACAAACTTTCTCTTGTAAGAATGGGGAAAGAATTCAATCTATTTTTTCTAAGAAAAAGTGGAGCAGAGATGTTTCTTAGGGAGAATAGAAGGTGGTATGTGATGAATGTTATGGTATCCTCAAGACAAAAATACCATGGGAAGAGATGCTTATAAATTAATATAATGATTCCCCCTCGAGAGGTCCGACAAGGATGGAAGAGGTGATAGATCTCTCGAAAAGAGGAGAGGTCAATGTTGGAGAGAGGAAGACAATAATGGGGTGTAATGAAAAGGTTCAACGATGGTGGAGAAATATTGGAATCAGCCTTGAATGCTAGGTGTGAAGATGTGTTGAAGGATGTAATGAGTAAGAGTGGCAAGAGAAGAAAAAAATAATGAACAATAGTAGTGGTTGATTATGAGAAGGGCAATAAAAGGTCAAATGTGAAGGAGACAAGAGTATGGAGTAGAGTGGATGGAGATAGAAGAGGAGAAAACATGAATGAAAGAGGGAGAAAAGACTAAGAGAGAGGGATGATAGGGAAAGAAGGGAATGATGAAAGACAAACAAGAAGAAGATAAGAAAATGACAAAGTAGAGGGTGAAATTATGAAAAGGTAGAGAGAGAGATCCAAAATGAAGGGAGTGAATAAGGATCAAGGGGATGAAGGGAGAGAAAATATGGAAAATGAAAGATATGATAGAGTGGAGAAAAGGAATAAATTATAGAAGCGGGAGGTGAAGAAGATAAAAAATAGGTGGAAGAGAATAATAGAGAAGGATGATAGGAGAAGGGAATGAGGAAAGATGAACAAGAAGATGAGATGAGAGTAGGGGGAAAATCAGGAAAAAGGGAGAGAAGGATGGAAAAATGAAGGAGATGAGGATGATAAAAATTTATAGAAGACGAAAGAGGTGGTAGAATGGAGAAAAGAAAGAAACTATGAGGGACTAGGGAGATGTGGAGAAGATCAAAGAAAAGAAAAGAAACTGGTACAAAATGATTGAAAATGTATGGGTGATAGAGAAAGCAAGGGGAGGGTAAGAGGAAGGTGAAAATTATGGGGGAAGAATAGATGATAGAGTAGATACAGGGAGAAGATTGAAGGACCTAGGTTATCATGAGGAAAACCAAGGTAAAGAATATGGAACAGACAACACGGAAATGCATACGGAGGGTGGGATGATAAAAATAGAGGATCGGGATAAATAAGGTGAGGATGAAGAAACAAGAAATGAAAATAATGGGAGGAAACTGTATGAAGGATGATGGATCAAGGAGAGGAAAATGGGGAAAGGAATGCGGTGATAAGTCAAGATAGTGAACACACTCACGATATGATAGGTTGAGAATGAATAATGGTAGGATGAAATTTTGGTTGCGAAGGAAGACTAGGAGGAATAAATGATCAACTGAGGGAATGGAGAATTAGGTGAGGGAGATGTCCAGAATGACAATTCTACCTTAAGGGAAATACTTAAGTAAGACAGTGAAATGGTGGAAGTGGTTAAGTAAGATTGTGAAGTAGAAGAAGGCGACAGAGGTGGTAACAGGATGTGATGATGAGGAATGTCAATGAAAAGTGAAGGGCGAGGATTTGTAGTGATAGGGAAATACAAGATGGAAGATCATACTTAAGAGGTACTCTTAAGTAAGATCATCATCTTTGTAGGAGTGGTTAAGTAAGATCGTCAAACCGATAGTGATGATATGGAAGTTAAAATAAAATAATGTACTAGGCATAAGTGTGGGATGGTTGGTTGGAGAGGATGATTATGCCAAGGGGTAGGAGAAATAGGATGGAGGAAAGGAAACAAAGGAGTGTGACATAAATGGATGGAGGAATATATACGGTGTATGATGGAGATTGTGATGGGAATCCTTAATTGGGATTCCCATGTGGTGGGAGTGATGAGGCAAGAATGTCAAGTGGAATAGGTGGAGTGAAAATATGTTTTTGGTGGTGATTGTCATGCAATGGAAGAGGAAATGGTGGAAAAGTTTCTACAGTGGGAGGATCTAAAGAAGAGGGTATACCTCAACTAAGATTCCCTGATTGTATGGATGGTTAAGTAATATTGTCAAGCTAGAAGCAGAAAGAGTGAAAAGGAAAAATCAGGAAGAAAGGGAAGGAAGATACATAGAGTGGTGAAAGGGGATAAGAATGGTGAGAAGGGTGATGTGGGGATAAGTGGAAGATGAGTAGAAATGAGGAGTGAGGATGAATGGATAAAATACATGGTGACCATGGTGGGGGATGAGGATTTTTTGATAGCGAATGCTACTTGAGAAAGATCCTCAAGTAGGATTCGCAAACTCATAATGGTGATCAAGTAAGATTCCCAAACTAGACAATGTATTAGTATGGGTGAATGGATGGGGTGTAAAGTAATTTTTCCATCATGCGGAAGATACTCACATGGTGAAAGCATATTAATTTTAATATAGCACATAACATGATGCATCGTGATATAGAAGATCAAGATGGCTAAGTTGTAATATGCATAAGAGCATAGATAGGGGCCATCAAAAGGTATGATGCCCCTGATACGATATATGCTAGTGTAAGAGATCATAGATAGAGGCCATCAAGAAGGTATGATGCTCCAAAGACAATATGTGATCACATAGCATAAGTATATTAGAGGAAATATCGGATACATAAAATCAAGATGCCCATGTAATATATCAAGATACAAGAAAACAATTAATAACTTGTAAATAATAATGCAACACAATAACTAGCAAACATGTCCCTAATGTGTTCCACAATGATGATTGATTGGATGTTCCCCCAAGAAAGGGTATAAGGGCGTAGAATGGATTGGGTCATTGTCCTCAAACAAGGAAACAATGAGAGCTAGATTTTCCCAAGCGAGGATTCACACGAGGGAAGTGGTTTGAATTTGATAGTCATAAGGTGGTTGGAACATTTGTTGGGGATAATAGTTCAAAGGATGAATTGTGTTGATTATTAATTTTTTGGGGTTTTGATGGTTTTGCAAATTTTTAGGATTTTGTGATTTTTTGAATTTTTTTCGGGAATTTTAAGATTTTTGCATGTTTTTGGGATTTTGAAGAGTTTTCAAATGTTTTTGTATTTTGATATTTTATACTATTTTTGGGATTTTGAGATTTTATACTTGTTTTTGAGATTTTTGATATTTTATATTATTTTTGGGGATTTTGAGATTTTATGGACCGAATGCAAAATTATTATGAGATATGATAAACTAGGGTATCATTTGTATGTACCATGTTCCTTGTGGTAGCTCATACTTGAAGAATATGAAAATGCTAATGCCATTGACATTATATATTGGTGATGATAATATTAAAAACATTCCAACTATGTTCTT
Organism: Taxus wallichiana var. yunnanensis; assembly: GCA_018340775.1. Classification (NCBI taxonomy): domain Eukaryota; kingdom Viridiplantae; phylum Streptophyta; class Pinopsida; order Cupressales; family Taxaceae; genus Taxus; species Taxus wallichiana. The sequence continues at coordinate 257,194,827 of CM031237.1, forward strand.
GACTCCGCGCAACTAGTAAGATGTGAGGGCTCATCACCGAGAATCAAGAAGGACGCAGGATGCAGAGAATGAATATAGAGACAAGTTATAACAACAATCTATTTGGGAAATTGTGACTCAATTCTTCTTAAGGTTATTGAACCATTTTCAAAATAAATTTTGCTTTATAGGTCAGGTACTAGACTTAGTTACATGGCATCTTGATTGGTAAGATATGAGGTAAAGGGATAATTTCCTCTTCAATTAGGCATATAAATTACTTATTTGAGAATTTTATAATTATAAGCATTTTCAGATTTATAAGATTTTTTATTTTTCAGAGACTCCCATGTCTTGCTCCACGTTACATGTAAGAAGCAAGGGCTTTTCACCAAAGTAAAAAGGTAGGAAAGTAAACATTTTTTTATTTTTTTTGTTTATTTGATTTTTTTTGTAACATTTTTTATGCTTCGTGATTTATGAATGACCCTCTACACTTTTCCCCATGCCACCACTAAGAGGCAAGGGTTCACCACTAAATACAATATGTATATGAGTAAGGGCACCTCTCTCTATTCCCGGTCTCTCACAATACTAGTAAGAAGTGTGAGCTTAGCACCAAATATTATAAAGGAAAAAAGGTGTAATGTTGAATTATTCATAATTTATTTGATTTATTGACTTGTACAATAGTGCTTTGTATTTGGGAAGGAAATTTTTCCCCTAATCTCAGCCCCACATGACTAGTAGGACATGAGGGTTCAAAACCAAAGACTAAGATGGATGATCAAACGAACACGATAAATAATTTTAGAGCTTTTTGTGAAAGAGAGGATTTATTTAAAGGGTATATATTACCATCGTAAAGCTTTTAGGTATGACCATAGGTGAAAGTAGCGAAAAATGGGAGACATTATAAGAATTATGTTACTCATGAAAACTTAAAAGGATCTATATTAACACTTGTCTCATGATGGTGAATATGAAGATGTGATATTGATAATGAAAATATCTTCCAATGGAATGAATAATTTTAAATTATTTGGAGATGAGTAAAATAGGAGGAATGTACAAGAAGTTGTCTCCCACAATAGAGAGCGCCTTAAGAATAGAATTTCTTTAAATGTATTACATTGATTGGTTTATCAAGCTCCTAACCATTTTCAGTGGCCAATTTATAGGCTCTAGAGCTAAATTTAGTTATAATTACATAGGTTCCTAACCAATTAGGTTCAAATTTTCCTTTTTTTTCTCACTCTTTAGTGCTATTCTTTTTATTTTCTTTGAAAATGAGATCACTAACCTCGAACTCTTTGGTTCGTAATTTTTATTATAACTACATTACATTTGGTTTTGATAGACTTGAAGATGATTTAGGGTGTTAAGTTATTTTTCATCAAGAAACTCAAGATCATTAAGCCATAATTGTCGATATTCATCTTCATTAATTACATCTTTAAGGGATACTCTCAAGGATGGGAGTTCAACCTCAATAGGTAAAATGGCTTCACAACCATAAATGAGGGAGAACGAGGTGGCTCCTATAGGTGTGTAGTAAGCCCAAAGAGTAGGGTAAATTTGAGTGTGTTAATTTCATCCATGTGTATCGACAATCTTTTCCATGATGGATTTTAAATTTTTATAGGTTACTTCTACTTGGCCATTACCTTGTGGGTAGTATAGATTAGACCACTTAAGTTTGATGTAGAAACATTTGGCGAGGTATTTTACATATTGGTTTTTAAATGATTTTCCATTATCTCATGACAATGGAGGATGGAATTCCAAATCGAAAAATGATATTGTTAAAAATGAAATTTGATATTTGGTTGTCGAGTAATATCGGTGAGAGGCATAACTTCTACCCATTTAGTGAAGTAATTAGTAGCGGTAATAATGAACTTATGTTCGTCGATGATGTTGGTCTGATTTTACTGATGAGATCAAGCCCCATTGAGAGAAGGGCCATGGTGTGGTGATTGATTGTAATGCTTAAGAAGGTGCATGGATAAGGTTGTCATGTTTTTGACAAGATTGACATCATTTGACAAAATAGCATGCGTCATTCTCCATGGTGGGCCAATAGTATCCAACACGCAATATTTCATACCACTCATGTGTGCTCCATAGATACCATAGTGGACTTCGATTAAGATGCTTTAGAGGCCTCCTCCCGATTAAGACATCGGGGTGCCATCATAACCTTGTTTATAAAGAGTGTCTACTAAAATGGTGTAACGAGCGGCATGTTGTGCTCAAAAACGTTTATGAGTTGAGTTCATGTTGGTAGAAAAAAAATTTCATGAATGAAATTATAAATTTCATGGTACCAAGGGTCATTAGAACCCATGATCTTGCATACCATAGTATTTTCAAGTAGATTGTAAGTAGGTGTTAAGATGTGTTCTACAAGAAAATGTTCCCGGGGTTGATTGGATTTTATTTCTAAAAATATCCAATAGTTTCCATAGTGTCAACGGATTTGTTACAAATTTGAGGGATTTGGTCAAAATTAATCAATTGAAAATAACCTCGAAGGCTATCGACCATGTGTTTATATGGGATAAGTTTTTCATATTTTATTTGGTACTTGTTAATAACATGTTTAATGATAAGTAAAGAGTCACCAAATACAACCAACTCCTTAAGATTCCACGAGATAGTGAGTTTTAATCCTACTATGAGAGATTCATACTCAGGGATATTATTGGTACATGGGAATTCTAATCGAAATGATTTGGGGATAACATGTCCACCAAGTGTGATAAGTAAAATTTTAGCTCTTGATCCATGGAGGTTACAAGATCCATCAAAGAATAAAGTCTAGGATAGCACAATGTCTATTAATAGGAGATCCTCATCGGGAAATGTAAAATGGAGTGGTTCTATTTCAGGAAGAGGTGCCTCACCAATTTGGTCTTCAAGGGCTTGTCCTTTAATTTATTTCTAAGGAATGAACTCGGTGTCGATTCACTAAGTAGGATGACCCAACTATACATTCTTCCTATAAGAATAGGTATAGATAGGAGATACTTGAGGGGATTTACCTTAGTGATGAGTTTGGTGGTATGATTGAGAAAGTAATGAAGTAGTTTATGGAATTCAAATCAATAGATAATCATATCTTTTTGATTTGGGTGTATCGTACCTCATGCTCAATGAGTGTCCAACTAAGGTAATAAACAACCTGTTCTTTATCTCGATCATTGTGTTGTGTTAATAAATCTCCTATGGCATGTTTAAGGGTAGATGTATAAAGAAACATGGGATTTTCTATGATCAAGTTACATGAGGACAGGTGGTCTAGAGAGATATTATTTTAACTTAGCAAAATAATCTTAACAATCTTGATTCCATTGGAACTGCGCATCTTTCTTAAGCAACTGATTAAAATGATGACATTTATCAGCTAATTGTGATATGAAATGTCGAATGGATTGGATTTTATCTTGGAGGTCATAGTTGTTTAAGGATTTTGGGAGAAGGCATCTCCATAATGGCTTTGACTTTGGCGGGATCAACTTTTATACCTCTTCATGAGACAATAAATCCCAATAACTTTCCGTAAGTCACCCTAAATACACATTTTTTTGGATTAAGGAAAACTTTATACTCACACAACCTTTCAAAGATGTGTCTCAACACACTTGGATGTCCTATCCATGTTTTATATTTTGCTAATATGTTGTCAACATAATCTTCCATGATATCATGCATCATATCGTGAAACATGATTGTCTAGCTCGTTGATATCCTGCATCTACATTTTTCAACCAAAAGGCATGACCTTATAACATAAGGTGCCCCATGGTGTAGTAAATGTTTTTTGTGTTGATCTTCTTCAGCGATGCATATTTGATTATAGCCAGAAAATTCATCCATTAGAGAGAACATTTCATGGTTCGTCATGGATTCAACAACTATGTCTATGTTTGGCAGGGAAATTCATCTTTTGGAAAATATTTGTTGATATCACATAAATTAATACATACTATAATGTTGAAAATTTTCTTGGCTATGGGTACTATGTTAGATATCTATTCAGAATAGTTGATAGGTTAGATAAATTTGGCTTCTAATAGTTTTTAAAGTTCAGCTTTTACAAGCAATGCTACCTTAGGGTGCATTTTTCATAACTTTTGTTTGATAGGATTTGCATCTAGATGCACTACAAGGTGATGTAATACAAGATATGGATCTAATCTTGGCATATCTTTATAGGTCCATGTGAAAATTTCTTAAAATTCAATGAGGAAGAGATGTCAACTCTACGCATTTTTGGTCAGAATAATTGATGTCAAGCTATAGAGTTTTTGGTTTTTCGGGGGTACCGATGTTAATATATTTGGTTTCCTCAACCAGAATTTTTGATGTATCATTTTCATAAAATGATGCTAGTGGTTGATGTAAGTCATCGGTTTTGGTGATTCATGGGAATCAGCATACGGTTTTTATTTGTTATGTTGGGTCTTTTTATTGATATTTTTTTTGGATAAGGTGGCGAAAAGATTTTGACTATGAGAAATTTTATGTTTTTTCTTCTTATCTGAGGTTTCCAAAGGTAGAAGATCCAAATATTCTATTTATTCACCAAAATAGGTAAATTCATCAAGGTTAATCTCAAATCCTTTTTATGGTTGGAAATGGGAATTTTATTGTGAGTTCAAAGAAACTCTTCAATGGCTTTATCATTTTGAAACATGTCCATGGCTACATGATATAATTGGTCATGGTATATGAGATTCGGATGAAGAAGCTCAAAATAAATGATATTAATGGATAGATGTTCAAAGTAGAGGTTCATTTTAGCAAGGTCTTAAAAAAGGTTGTTCGTATACCCATTGTCACTATCAGAACTGGTGTCATCGTTGTCACTCGATATTAATATGGGAGCTACATTAAGCATTTTAAAACCAAGGCCCTTTTTACCATAATTTTTGGCACAAGTGATTGGATCTAAAAGGCCTTTTCCATTTAGACAGATTCCTTTACCCTTCCATTGCATATTTTTCATCATTCGGCAAGCTTCGGTAAATTGAGGGGACTCATAACAGTATCGAATTCATCATCGTATAACCAAGATCTGAAGAACTTGGAATATGTTTTTGTTTAGATAACTGAATTTATTTCAAACTGACTGACCCAATTTGTAAGTGGGATGGATTCTAAGATGTGGAGTATTGGGTTTGCCATAGGTTTTGCTGATGTAAAAAGAGTTCGCAATGTCTTGGAATTGGTATTCACCACAACCTTTATCGATGATTTTGAGTGTATGTGTTGATGGACCATTGGGGACCTTTCGTGGCGGGAAACATAGTTTGGTAGTTTTGAAATATGGAGAGAAGGGGTTATAAGAAGAGGGGGTGGATTAGAGGATGAGGCTTGATTAACTAAAGGGGAGGGTATCTTAATGGAAGAGGTATTGTTAGAAGAGGAAGGTTGGGTAGGAAAAGAAGATGATTGGTTAGTGGAAGGGGGACTAGTTTTAGATGAAGAGGGTTGATTAGCAGAAGAGAATAGATTGGGAGATGTTGGTTGATTACAAGATGATGTTTTAATAGAAGATGATGGTTTTGATTTTTTTGGGAAGTGTATATGGATCAACACACATTTCATTAGGGATTACGTGAGGTGGAGTGTATTTATCTACCGATGGATAGTGGTAAGAATTTTTATACCACCCTTTGAGGAATCTGCAATGCTCAAAGGGTTGGGTATTGGCACGCGATGTAAATTATTTTTCCAAGTGGGGAATTTATTACATTTGTGGGATGTAGATGGGACAATTTTCATTGAATAAATCTGTGCCCTGACAACGAGGATATTATATGCAAATTCTATGTCCACCACATGACATAGCGTGTCTAAAGTGACTGGTCCAACCTTGAGAGGTAATTTGATTGTACCTTCAAACTTTCTTTCACTCTTATCATACACGTGAAATGTTATGATGTCATCTTGTAAATATTTTCATTGTAACCTAAATAGCAATGTAGGAGTATCATGGAACAAATATTCAATGTTTCTTCATTGTCGACTAATACACACTTGATCTTATGATGAGTTATATAAGCCTCAATGTATAAAGAATGATTGTTGGTAATGTTAGGATTAAGAAGGTCAGTGGGACCGAATGATATAATAGGATTGGGTGTTGCAATATTTTCTATTAAAGCCTAGAATTGCTGTGAGTTGATTTCCTCTAGGACACAAGCTTCATTCAACATTTGTATAAGGATATGTTGCACTGCAGGAGAAGACTTAAGTAATTCCATGATGTAAATTTTTGCTTTGGTATTTTCCAATTTTTTTACAATGTTGAATGATGGCGTAGGTTGTGGAGTGGAAATGGTGGTGGAATTAGATGTTGGATTAGGAGGTGGTGTGGGAGAGGAAGTAACAGATTATTTTGTAGTGGGGATCCACACTTTTCTATCTCGTGGTGATCTTTAGGTTTTGATTTTTATTTTATCCACTAGATCTTGGTCGTATTCTATGGTTGATATGACTGAGTCATACTCAATGTTGTTTGATGATTGGCCTTGTCCTTCAAATTATCATCATGGTTAGGGAAGGACTATTTGAACATGTTGAGTTTATCACTAGGGGGTCTTTATATCGAGAGGTATTTTACACCTCTATTTCTTCGTGTTTCATCAAGTCTTGGTCATAATGGCGGAGTTACATGCATCAATCTATAGAGTGTCCTTTTATGTGATGGTAATCACAATATTCATTTTCTTTATACCAATTCAGTTTGGGTTGTCCTTCAAAGGGTTTGACGATGGGGTACGAGATCATGTTGGCATTTTCTAAGTGATGGAAGATGCTAGATAGGATTTCTCTAAGTGGAGTGAATTATCTTCTCTGTCATGAGGAGGAACCTCCTTTCTAGGGATGACAATTAGTTGTTTGTTGGATTTAATTGTGTTGGGTGGATTGTTTTGAATGTTTCAACATGGTGAGAATTAGTAATGTCGTCATTGACTAAATTTTAGTTTTGATTAAATAATTTGGATTTATCCTGGCTCTATGACCATCCCTATGAGATTGGTCCCTAAAAGTTGTTTTAAATAAGCCCTTAAAATGAGGGATTTCTCTCTTTATGTCCCTTTTTTGATGACTTCTTCGAAATTACTTAAATAGTGCATCTGCATGTGGAATGATAATTTTTCAGTGAGGTTTTGGATAAAGATGCTAACCAATTGTCTCTCTAGTATTGGGAAAGGAAATCAAATTGCAATCCCTCACCATCATTGCAAAAATGATGCAAAGTTCTCATTGGGCCTTTACTTAGTGTTACAAAGATGGAGCATGGTTACTTCTGAGTCTGAGGTTGAAGGAAAAATTTTTAACAAATTATTACGATAGGTCTACGAAAGTTGTGATTGACCCTTTCGGAGATGAAGGAACATGTCTAAGGCATGTCCTCCTAAACTCTTAGGAAATAATCATAAAAGATATATGTCATGATAAGATACTTCTTGACATTTCATGTAAAATTCTTTAACATGTTCACGGGGTCACCCTTGCCTTTGTATTTATCAAATTTTGGAGTTTCGAAGGATGACGGAAATGGTAAGCATAACATTTCCATATCAAATGGGTAGGGGCATAGTTATTCAAAGTTGAACTGTTTTGATTGATTTTGTAGCCCCTAAATGGTTTCTTTCATATGTTTCCATTCTTGTGTGAATGGGGTATCAAGGAATTCTTGATCGTGATCATGTAACTTTTCAGCTTTAGAAGTTGCTTGCTCAAGTTTCTTGTTAACTCTTGGATTTTGGTAAATAACTCATCGGTTGAAGAGTTATTTGGGTTATTTGGTATTTCATTGTGGTGACTCGATTCACCATTGTCTATAAGTTTGTTTAGATTTTCAGTCCCAAATTCAGGGGGTAGTTTTTCCCCCATGGCTAGGAGATGTAGTAGGTATTCATTCTTATTTTGTTCTAATACCTTGATTACTTGTTCCTTTTCTTCATGAGTTATTTTTGGTTGTGTAACCTCTTCATCATAATTTTCATGGTTGTGACTACATGTGAATACCATGATGAGATAGGTGTGTGCCTGATTAAGTTATAAAAGAGGCTATGAATTTTGAGAAAACATAATTAAGTATAATCTATAATGGGTTTTCTTCATATTTGGATTGAATAAGCTCTTGATTGTTGATAGGGAGATTAAATCAATCAATTTAACTCAATATGATTGTGATATAACTCAAAATGATCTATTAGGGGATTTGTGTCATGTTTTTAGATTTAGGTTTGAACAAGCTCTTGATTGTTGATAGGAAGAGTAACTCAAACAAGTTAACTCAACATAGTTGTGATATAACTCAAAACAAGCTATGAAGGGATTTGTGTTGGATGCGGTTTAGACAAACTTGATAGTCGAAAGATAAGGAGTGAACTCAAACAAGTCACTCAATGTCAGTTTGATATAGCTTGAAACAAGATATGAAGGATTCGTTTGTGGATGAAGCTTAAACAAGCTTGATGATTGATGAGATAAGGAGTGAATGCAAGTCACTCAATATCAGTTTGATATAGCTTGAAACAAGCTATGAAGGATTCGTTGTTGGCTGAAGCAAGCTAATGAAATCAATGTAACATTTTGATCTTTGTTGTTTGATTGATTCAGTGTTTTGTTTGGTATTGAATCTATTGAGAAATGGTTTTGTGGAACACAACTAGGATTTGAACTTTACAACGAACACATTGATATCATCCAAGTTTTATGATAAGAACAATGCTAAACTACTTTTTTTACAAAAAAAGTAGTCATGTGTATCAAATTATTTTTTCTCAAGAGGTAGATCCTTTGGGAATAATCATTGTTTCATGCAATCATACAATATGTTGTGGAATGGCGGATGTAGGATCTTATCACTCTAAAAATACTCACCAATTCTTACTTACCTACTTTGGAGTGAATCACCACATCTAAGGAAGGTTTTGGGAAAAGGCGGAAGGTGATGGGGGGATGAATGTGTGTATGGTGTCCTTATTACTCCTTGAATATTTATAGGGATGATTCCCAAGCTTCATTATTATAGTTGTATTAAGTTTTAAGTGCACTATTAGTTAGCATGAATGGATTCACCAGTAAATGCTTACCGAGAGGCATTGTAAATATTGAACGATGTCATGAAACTAGGTCTCAGAGTGTAATGCAAATTTGAATGCTACTAGTGCATGGTAGTGAAGTCCACATCACTGGTTTAGCGTCGGTGGTGATGAAATCCACCTATAGTACATGCAAAAATAAATGATGATGTTATTATTAGTAGAATTATTTCCAACTTGAAATAAATCACTGGCATGGAAATGAGAGCATACCTAAGCATGATATTGTTTTGGTTTCAGTAATTTTCTTTTAATGGTGGTAATTTTACGGGAATGTTTTAAAAAATTGTTTATTTTTTTTGGTGAAATTCCATCGACGTGGTCCTGCAGATAATAGATTAGTAGTTGTCCTATAAACAAAGTGTTAGAAAAATGATCGTGGTTATTTTTTTATTTTCCAGATCACTCAAAGGTGTAGGAAAAGAGCATGCACAACCAATGATCAAAAAAATATTAATAATGTGAAGAAACATAAACAATGATCAAAATGAAAGTTAGAGATAAGAAACAAAGTTAGAGGATCTTGCAGACAATGTTAGCATTCTAAAATGATTAAATTTCAAATGATATGGTCTTACACAACAAAGGTTAGTAGTTTTTCAATGTAAACAAAGAGAGAATGATAAAAGACAACACCATCATGTTTCTGGTTCTCAAGGTTTCTTGTAACAAGCATGATTGAAGAACATATGCACTAAGGGTTGTGATTAGCAACTAGCTTCAAAAAAAAAAAAAAAACAATAATACCTTGATAAGATTCAAAAGTGTTAGACAATAGTACAAGGTGCTTAGACAATGGAGAAATGATTAAAAGGCGACACTAAGGTGTTTCAAATATTTGAGGACCCTAAATCTGCAACGTGCATGATCGGCAAAAGGTCAGTAAAACCACTCAAAATGGGTTGGGGTCATGTATTTTTTTAATAATTAAGTCTTTGATAAAGCAAAGGAATTGGTTGAAGATATGTAGAGTCCACCTACAAAATCCAAGAATGTGATAGTCATGTAGTTAGAAAATATGATAAGGACAATGGAAAGATCGTAATAGTGTTGTATTAAAAGTGGCCTAATTAGATAAATAATTAATCTAATTAATAACAATTGGGAGTCAAGAATTAATCTAAATAATCTAATGAGTTGTGGTTAGAAATCCTTTGGAATTACCTTTGAATCAAGAAAATTGACGACAAGATTAGCGTAAATCAAGGCTAAATTAATGATGATGCTAGACTAATTTACATATGATATTAGATGCATCGAAAAGGCTCATCATGAAGAGATTAATGAAAATAATGAAGTGAAAAATAATCTGATTAATAAAAGGACTAGGTGAAGTGTATGCAAGAAAAATAATTATGAAAACACGAGTCAAATTAAATCTAAGACCAATGATCCAACGTAATAGAGGAGCAATAAGAGATGAAATAAAGCTAAGTGATTAAATATAAACTAGGTTGCATTAGAAATAACATTAATTTATAAACAAATACCATGACCTAAGACAAACATGGTAATTAAATTAAAAAATTGAATTAAATGGAAGTGAAACAATGGGTTATCTAGAGAATCTAGGTTAAACTTAATATAAAGCAATAGACAAAATCAAGAAATTATAAAAACAATGAAAACCTTAAAATCTAGGTTGAACAAGGTGGTGTGTGGAAAAGGCGAGGGAATGGGGGCGATTTTTGTTTTAGGAGTTTGGGATTATGTTTCAAATGACAAAAGAGGGGGAATGGGGCTGAGTGAATGAAGAGGAGTGTGTGGTAGAAAGTGAATCGGGAGTGGAGATGGTCGTCAAAGGAGAGGGACTGGAGGAGTGGGATATCTACAGGGGAGCCAAGGATCAAAGGGAGTCCGAGCATCTTTGGGTTGTGTGGATTGGCGTAAATACAATGTGAGTGTAATAGAATTAGAGGTTGAGACCATTTTTAGTGATGAGAGACATGAAAATAGGGGAATTGGGGACTATGTGTAGAGGGGATTGGGATGGGGCGGGGTAATTTACGTGGTAGGTCTAGGATATTCGAGTTGGATCCGAGTTGGACGGTGCAGTGATGAGTAGTGAGTTAATATTCATGGACATGGATACTTGGGGGTCGACGTGGAGACCGACGATCGATGGTGTTGGGATATGTAAGAGTAAAGTTGCGGGGGTGGCCCGAGGGACTCGGGGAGGGACTCGGGGTCCAGGGTAGTGTAGGTTGGAGAAATCCGAGTGGGAATGGGATTGTGGGTAAACAATGACTGCAGGGGAAACAATATGCTTTAGGATGGTTAGGGGTAAGGGACCAGGCTCGGACGAAATGAGCTAGAGGATCGGGGAAAGGGAATAGGGGAGGGTAGGATGTAGGATAAAGTTTTACAAACAATTTGATATATATATATATATATATATAATCATTTAATAATAATGATTTTTTTGTTTTGTTTATGCATGTTTATATAAATAATAATGAGACTAAATTAATATAGACCAGAAAATGAGAAAGAACACCAAATCCAGATATAATGTTATTACGATGGAAAAAATTAGTATTGACATGGTCTCTAAGTATCAAACCAAATTGAATAGAGACAACATTAAAATGATTTTTTTGTAAACAAAGATCTAAAAATATGATGTTTTTTTAGAAATCTAGATCGATATCTTTTGTAACACTAAGATCTAAATTTTCCAGACTAGGTTTCCCATGACAATTAGAATTTAAAGTATGATTTTATTTTTCTCTCGATATTGTCAAAATAAAACAAATTTATAATGTAAATTGAGATAAACTTAAAATGCTTGACCTGCATTCAAGTTAGATATTAAAATCTAAGTGTATTGAAAAAGATCACAATAAAGACCGACTATAAATTTTGATTTTAGACCAATATCTCGTATGATTAGATAAATGTAAAATAGAAATATTTTTAGTTATCAATTTGTGTTTATATGTTTGATACTGCATAAGACAAGTAAAGCGACAAAAAATAAAGGAACGACAAGAAACAAGATGAAATATACAAATATAAATGGATCTTAAAACAATTTCTCAAAAGAGGTATCAAGACATGGAACAAAGTGAAAAAACTAGATGTATGGATCTCCTCAAAGAGGTACATGACATGGCAAGAAGAATTTCCATCTCTATCACAACCTACACAAACACAATAAGATGCAAAGAACTAATATCTCCTACAATGTAAATGTTAGCCAAATAATGCCATATGGAATGAAAAATGAAATTATAACGACTAATACGAATAGGAAAATGATGGATAAAGAAACGAGTTGTGAGACTAAAAATAATAAGTTGTGGGTAAGTCCCACTAGGCGTGTTATAATGTGAGCTAGGAAAATACACTAATAACAAGAAAGTAAAGCAACTAGCTAGATACCTTCTCCTTCGTGATTCCTTAGCAAACCTCGGAATGGGAAGTGAAGTATGGATGAGCCCTAATTGTGTGAAATGTAGGTGCTTCCTTCGAACCCAAGAAATACCTTCACTATAGAAAGATCTACTTAATTTACACCAATGGAAAAGGGGATAATGGATTTGGGATGATCAAAATGGGGCTATTTGGGCATTAGGACGATGTAGGAGGATACTCTATGCTCAAAGGATGCAAGAGATTTGACAGGATATTCAAGCTTATTCTTGAAAGAGGGGGTGAGGCTCTATTTATAGCCTAGAAGTAGGATTAATTCAGGGGTTTAGAGTAATCATGATTATGGAAAGTAAGCATGATTAGGTAAGTGGGAGACATGAGGAATGGTCTAGAATTAAAGTTGAATTTTAATTTGCAAGTGGGGGGACATAGATAATATTTGGCATGTGAGGAATATTGGGTTTAATTTATGGGTTGAAACAGATTAATTAATTGATTAACATCGATTAATTCAATATGTATTTTGTGGGAAATGGAGTGGGGAAATTAATTGATTAAGGATAGGTGTGAAATTAGGGTGTCTACAGGCATAAAACCGAAGAATGTCGCATGCTTGAAGGAATGGCATTTTAGAGCGCACTTTCGGCCAGCCCTTGCATAGGATAAGCATGATATGGATGAGGACCCATCCCTAGTGTGTCAGATCCTGTGAGAATATCACTCAGATTTGATTGGACTAGATAGTCTTGTTGCATATGATGTTTCATTGGTTGTGCATTGGTAAGGGTGTATCCTTTATTGTCAATGGGATAACCCATGTTATGTCCCTATTGCGTAAGTTGGTGGTGAATATTGGGCACTCTATAGTTCTCTAATCCTCCCTACTAAGGTATAAATAACATCGTTGGGTGAGGATTGGATCCCTTTTTGGGTTCCTGTTATGTAGGGTTTGGTTGAGAGGACATGTGATACCCCGTTATAAAATTTTCGATGTTTTCATTCTTGTTTTCCTTGAAAATAGTATTCTTAGGATTGGTATTTGATATATTATTGTTGAAAATTTTAGAGGTATGGATCTTCATCCTATCGAAGGACTCATCTATTTGGTGAAGAGGATTATAAATTCTTGAAAAAATGTCATCTTCTGTTGATTACATGCTAATGTGAGGTCTTGACAAGACTCTAGAGTAAGGATTTGTTCCACTCATAAAGGTCATGTTTCTTGAATTGGGTTGACCGTATTTCATATTTAAGGGTTGAATGACCTCCTCTATTCTCACATGATTAATGGGGTTTGAGAGATAGCTAGGGGAGGTCTCGTATGTTGTTTGTGTAGTTGTCATCCCATCCGGAAAGGGAAGGGGATTTTACGGTTGAACATTGGTGTAATATCTATCAAAGCCAAATGGCCCACCAAAATCTCTACCAAAAATATTTGGGGAGGTATAAAATACCCACCAAAATAGGGGAAGAAATGGAAAGGTGAGATAATAGCAATGAAAGAAAAGGAAATAAGAAGGAACTAGTCCTTCACGTCGGGTTCACCAATTTTGTATGCTTGAGAATCAACACATGATTCCTAGACACACGTGACCTCACGAGGTCATGTTGGGACAACCTAATGGAATGGTAGCAGGAATCTTGAAAAATGACTATAGGAGAATTGGGGACTAAGTATGCATAGTATGAGTTCCTACGAGATGAGTTGGCCAAAGGGGAACTAGATGTTATATACAAGTAGCATAATTTCTCTATTGTTTGATTTGTTTGGTAGACTACATTGAAAGATTCATTTTAAATAAAGAAAGAAATTAAATATAGCTTAAATAAAATACAAGTTTGTTTTAATTAGCTAAATTCATTCCCAATTAAGTATCCAAAATGAAATGAACAATCTAATCTATTTTTTTGAAAAGAAAGGAATTAAAAGAAACTAACTAAACAAACACTAATATTTATCTACTCTAAATTAATTAAAACAAGATAACTCTATAGATAAAAGAAATTTCTTCTAAATTAAATAAAATCTACTTCTACACTAAAATAAAATAAACAGGGAATAGCTAGATGTGGCTATTCCTTTGTTGCATGATGTAAAGCTTAATCTATTATAAACACAGATGTTTTCCAATTTGTAATTATGGATATTTTACTTCTTCTAATTGCCTCACCTCATAATCACGAGAAGAAATAAATATTCTAAGAATAAATTTCTTCTTCCCCGAGACTTCCCTAGTAACATAATAAGATTGCACAAAAAACTAATTGTGAATAATTACAACAAAAGGCACAGACACAAAAGCTTCCTCAAGCTTATTTCCCTTCAGATTCTTAGGGAAAAACAGGAGGAAGTTTTGAATGGAAGCTTTGTTCGTATGCACATAAAATATAATTGATAAATAAAATGAAAGCTATAGGTATTCTAAAATAAAGAAATGAAGAAATATTGTGCACAAGAACTTCCTCTAAATTCTTTCCCAGAAAATCCATAGGGATAAGCTAAGAAGGAAATATCAACAAAAGATACTTACATGAAATGAATAACTTGCTAATTCTACTTTCTTAAAACAAGCTATTGATTTGACAACAAATTTAAATCTAGATTAAAAATATTTGAAGAAATTGAATAACACTTCCAACTTGGATATGTAGAACTATGACAATGTCTAGATATGGTTGTGCTTCTCTTTATCCCCTCAACTTCTTCTCCAGAGATGAGTCCAATTGGTCCAAGGATCTATGTTGGTTGTGGAAGAAAATAAAGAACATGAAGGATGTTGGAGAAGACGGGTTATAGGTTGACTGTAGAAAATGCAAATAGAAGAGAAACTTGAGAAAGAATGAGTTGTTTTTGTACTTTCTAGTTATATTTTAATAGAGTAATGGTTTAATCAAAATCAAGAATCTTTGACCAATTCTTTGGGGAAAATCTTGGTTTTAATAGAAAAATGACAGGAAAAATTCTATCACACTTGGCAATTAAGAAACGCCAAATCATCCTAGGAAGGGGCATTCAACATATTAATAATAGTAAGGAAGGAAGAGGAGTTCCATACATATCCAATTGATTACACTAAAATGGAAAATGTTCTAGCCTAATCTAATGTTATAGAAGCAGTAAATAAATGTAATACTAAAATTACCCAAAAACTAAGAAAATGAAATGTGAAACCCTAATGTGAAAAGAGGGTTAGAAAGGCCTTAGCTGATTCTTCAAGGTTACAAGATTGTGTCACAATGGAGATCGAGTTGAACAGGAGGAGGAAACCATCACATAGGGACTCAAGAAATTGCAAAACCGAGTTTTCTGGCTAGACTAGGGTGCCTGGAGAAAGATAGGGGCACCTAGGGCAACCTTGTCTAAGATCTAGAAACCCTAGTCTGCAAAAATGACCAAAACCTCCTATAATGTGTCATTGAGTGTTTTCCTATGTTCGCTTCATGTCGCATGGATGTCACACTTGGTCCATTGATTTCACTTTAAACCTGCAATAAAGGAATCACCTCCTATGAAGTGTGATGTAGATGAACCATCCTATGTCCCTTGTGATGGAGCTAGATGGATGTAAATAGAGAAATAAAATCCTTAGATGGATGTAACCTTAGGTGGTGATAGTAAGTGCTTAGAGTTTGGTCCCTTATTATGGTATCATAACTTTATATTTATATGATTCTCTTTTTCTAATTTGGTAATTAACCTCACAAAGGTCGACCACCAAAAATATAAGAATCTAAAATGGCTAGAAAGTACCCAAAGGTGAGGGTAGAGTGCAAATAGGATCGGGGCACTCAAAGGGGACCATGGCGCCTGGGGTGCCCTAGTCTTGACTAAGTGACCCAGCCCTCAATGGGGAAAATGCAAAGTATGAAAGTACATAATGGGAAAGTATGGACGTGTTGTCCCCCTCAAAATTTCCTTCATTTTCCAAGTCTAGACTTAAAATTTTGAGTTGGTACCCTTTGAAAAATGGTCAAAATAGAGTATTTTGAAATCTAGAACTTTCCAAGGGCTCAAGGATTCTTGGAAATACCTCCATCAGATGGGAAATTTCTTCCCCTTTCCAAAAAGGTAAAGAAGTCGTTCTAACTCCTTGTATTTTGCAAGATATGGCTTGCGGACCTAAGTTGGTATTTTTTGCCAAAGGTGGACAAAGCGAGGCTAGAGTGGATTTCTTTACCACTTTTCCTTTTTTTTGGAAAAAGCAATTGGTGTTAGCGGACCACAATCCCATGCGGAGAGGTGAAAATAATGAATAATAAGGCCCGCAACCAATCAGATGCAGACATGTGTCAAAGTGGAGGTATGGGTAGGCGGAAGACTTTGGGACTTTAAGTCTTTTTGTCTAAAAAGTTAAAAGGGATGTATCAACCCATGGTTCTCATGGACCCAATCAAATGGTGCCACGTATTCATATTGAAAATTCAAATGGGAGACAAACCTTCGGTGGGACTTCGATTTTTTAGCCCTTGTGGTTAAAATTTTAAAGGTTAGCCACACCCCCGCAGCCAACCAGGAGATGCCACGTGTCTTGCGAGCATTAAAAAGTCAACACGAGGATGGGGGTTGGCGGAGGTTTTGTGATTTTGAGCCTTTTTCCACCAAAAGGTTAAAATGTTCTAAATTGAGCTATAACCCCGTCGCCAACCAAATGGTGCCACGTGTCCATGTTAAAAAGTCAAACTGGGTCGGCGGGCCAAAAAGTGAAAAATTACCAAATTTCTGGAAAGTTGCAAAATTCAAAAGGGCATTCCCCGCGCCCACTCCAATCACTTCCTCCACGTGGGTGGCTCAAATTCAAAGTTACCAAAGGAAAATCAAGTGGTCTATATTCAAACTCGGCAAATAATGTAATGGTTTTTATCATGTTTTTTGGTTTTTCCCCACCATGGTCGTTTCTCTACAAATCAAGAATTCAAAATGACCTGAATAATTAGATTTGGTTGTAACCACTTCTTGGATGTTTGAGAAATTTGTAACCACCTCTGGTGGGCTATTTCATGAGCTTTGTAAGCCATTGTACTTGTTGGCAATCATTTTTTGTGAATTGGGAATGCTTAGCATGAACAGAGAAGGAAAAATTGTTATTAATCTTCTTCCATTCTTCCCCTTCTGCATTTTTTCTTCGTTTCCCCCTCATTTTACAAATTCTACTCTAGCTTCAATAAGAAAAGAAGGAATTTTATGTCCCTTTACGAGAGGAATCAATCGGTACTTGGTGACCAATGAATTTTATTCTAGTCTTGCAGCAAGGATTTTACATATTTGTCTTTCTTCTCATATCTAATGCATGTAATGAACTTTCTAATCAATGTGTGTGGGAATCTGATATTGTACCCATAACATTGATCTTCTCATCTCCATTCCCACTCCCTTCCCCACTCTCAAATCAATTTCTTCCCTAGCAAGAAATTGCAGGCTTTGCCACGGGGTCAGTGGAGTGCCCATGTGGATCTCTAGTTGAAAAACCACCATTGAAATTCACTTTTCACGCATGCAAACACAATAGCTGCACCATTCAAGTAGAGGGACTTAGATTCCCATAGTGTTGGTTGGAAACCCACAAATTTTCCCTCAAAACAAATTTTCCCACCAACAATTTTGGTGTCCACTATGGGGCAGATTTTACAAAGCATCTGCACCCTAGAAATGACCACAAGGTCATAAAATATCATAAAGATTTTGAAATTTGGAGTTTCTTGTGAGCCATATGGATTCAGGCTATGGCTATTCTTGCAAATCCCTCCTATTGAGAGACCTAATTTTCTCTTTCATATCCAAGAAGACATCATTTCAGACATGAGGGAAGCTATTTGGCACAATAGGCAGAGTGTTAATCATTACTTCATTGCCACCCGAGTTCCGGAAAGAGAAGAAGAACTTGTTGAACTGGAGGAGAAAAGACCAATTCTAGCACCCTAGAGAAGACAATAGGCCTTCAAGCTGGCTGATAGAAGGTATACCCAGCAACGAGACACAGAGAGGTTTGTTAATCCTACTTTTTAAGAGATTAAAAGAGAAGAGGAAATAAGAGCTCAACTGGAAGAGATTGAAAGACTCCAAATAGAGGTAGAAGAAAGAGCAGCAACCCTAGCTGATCAAGAAGCTAAAAATAGAAATAGAATGGGTGATCATGAAGATGAATTTTGTAGACCAAATGTACCATGGGGAAGAAACACTGGTCCACTTGCTCTCCCATAACCAATCCATGAGCTACCAAGAGGCTCAAGAAATAACTTTCCAAAATTTAAAGGAGATGGTTCTCAACTCCCTGAAGAACATGTAGCAGCATTCATCATTGCTTGTGGTGTGTTGGGGGTTGAGGAGGAAGATGTGTCAGTTAGACTCTTTGTGGAGTCACTCTAAGAGAAAGATGTTGAATGGTTTTACATGCTTCCCCCAAGGTCTGTTACTGGCTGGGAAGACATAAGAAGTGCATTTGAACACAGATTCAAAAGCACAGAAGATTGCCAAGATCTGCTGGTCCAATTGGTTCAAATGAAGAAAGAAGTCTCTGAATCTATGAGGGATTTTGTAGCAAGGTATGACAGATTGACAAGAAGGATCCCTGAAGATGTGGTGCCTCCTAAAAATAACTTGAAGAGGTTCTTCATCAGTGCCTTACCATCAAGTAGGTTTCTTCCTCAGAAGAACCCAACCAAAAACACCGAGGGAAGCTCAAGACTTTGCAATTGAGACTGATGATGACCTAATTATTTTTGGAAAGGTGAAGGGCCCAAATGGAAAGCAAAAGGGTCGAGCTCAAGTTCACCACCATAGATCCAATGTTCCAAAAAATGGCAAATGACTTGGTTGCCTTGAAGAAGCATTTGTCACAAATCACAATAAGAAATGCTCCAAGGAGACCAAACACTCATGATAGTCAAAGGATTGCACCACCTCCTCACCAACTTGCTCTAGAAGCACCACTAGTCAATGTATCTGTGACATCTAGAGATCCAAGAGAGGAAGCTGAAGTTGATGAACTTGAAGTAGAAAATGCATAAGATTATGAAAGCTACCTTGAAGTTAAAGAGATTGATATGCACAATGGTCTGTTTGAGTTTGTTGATGATGATGAAGAAGATGAGGAAGAAGCCCCAAGTTTCTCATGTGTTGTCTTCACTCGAGCATAGTCCAAGAAAAATACTCCATCCTCAGTGGCCACAAAGGAGAAGAAGACCAAAGAAGATTCCACTTCAGAGGTCACACAGAAAAGAATCATCAGTAAAGGATCACCATTACCACCTTCCATGGATTCAGCCAAAGAAAAACTAGACTTAATGGTTGCCAGAGACCATGCTGCTATACCAAGTAAGTCATTTTTTCCTTCTTCTAGCTCACAAGTTGTTAAGAACACTCCCCCTTCCAATGGAGTCACTACAAAAATATCTAAAGTTCAGTCAAAGGCTACACCTTCACCTCCTTCTAAGTTGATTGCTTCACCTTTGGGAGAAAGTTCAACATCCAAAATAGTTAAGGTCCCTCCAAAGCCTTTACCATGTAAATATTCTTCCACTTCAAGAACTTTCTCCTCACCCAACATTGCCCCATTTTATTTTTTTGGAACATGCAAGCAATGGTTTTATTTTTCAAACCCCAATGGTTTTAAAAATAATACCAAGTTTCACACTCACCAATGTACCACCAAATGGGAAGCACACCTTATTTATCCTTTGAATGCTCAATTGTATAAAAATCACCACATACCAGCCATAAGCCCAGTGGTAGATTATTTGCCAACCAATGCCATAACTCCATTCTTTGAGGACCGTCATTAGAGGAAAAAATATTATGCTAACACACTGAGAATCCATTAATATCCAGCATTACACATACAACCCAATTTGAAGGATTCACTCCTAAAGCAATAATTAGGGGGGCAAATCTTGGGAATATGGAAATACTAACACCACCTCATCCTTCATTAAGCAAAGTGTGGAAATGCGTGAAATATGAAACTATGCATTTCAAAGTGGTTTGGAGAAAAAAACATGTAATCTTAATTTCCTACAAACAAATCACATCAATATTTCCAACCTTCTAGTAAGCAGAACACACAAATAATTTACATGAGGAAATTTATGTAGGAAATTCATCCATAGTAAGTTCCCCTTGACCATCCTGAAAGTTTGTCTCGAGTCCAGTAAAGAAAAACTATTAGATAACAATGAAAATCATCGATGAAAATGGAGTGGTGTTTAGCCTTGTTATCTATTGTAGGTGACTTGTAACCATCATGTGGTGGACTTTAAGAGCATGGAATGGGTTGGAAAATCATCGCTAGTCTTGGCCTTGCTAAAAATATGTTATGGACTAGCAATTTGGCTCTGATTGGGAGGGGATTAGATATGGGGAATTGACATGGATGTGTTTAAGATATTTTCAAGTAAATGCAACTTAAACGAGGTTTGAACATTAGACAAAAAGTTGTCAACATGAATGATTTTTTTCTTAGAGGTTTTTTTGTTAACCGTTGGTCCATCTATCAAATTAGGAAGTGACTTTTGGCTTTTCACTCGTGATGGCCCTTAGTTGGCTTTGAGTGGCTCAAAAGGGACAATCACGAATGTGGTGGTCAAGGGCTTAATATCTAAAACAAGTATTTGACAGGGGTAAAGTAGGTAACCTTTTGAAAGAAGTGGTCGGATCCCACTTGGATATCGATATGTTATTTCAAATCCTTAGAGCATATCCTTTTTTTTTTTTAGTTGAGCAGAGTAGAAGTGGTCAACTTCCCTGAAAATAAACCGGTCGATAGGTTTCACAATCTCTAATATAAAAAACATGAGACAAACTAGAAGGCCTAAGAGCTCAACCCAAACAAGAATTTTGAGGGAAACTTGGTCTGAAATGTTAAAATCTTGAGTCCAAGGAGAAACCACAAGAATGTACTTTGTAAAAACCAACAACTTGTTTTAACAAGCAAAGCCTTGACTTGCGAAGGTTCCTTGAAAAAAAAAAGAAAAAAAACTTTGGTAAGATACATATACACACCATTGGATTCCCAATAGTGTTTAATTTAGGTATGCGTGAAGCTTTTAGAGAGAATACAACAAACAAAGAAAGCAATTAAATAGTTATTTTGATACCATCTCATAACTAGTTCAAGTGTGTCGAACATCAGAACAGAGTCAAAATCATTATCCCATCGTAAATTTTGGCCACAAATTTTCTTGTGCGTTTGGGAGCCATCTTTCTTAACTTCAATAGCAAAAAGTTACAAATTTCATTCGAATGCCATATAAATAAGCTCTAAACCACCTGGGCGGATAAATATGGAA